>OY282641.1:80779799-80892299 GCA_958299015.1 Tetanocera ferruginea | reverse complement strand
TAAATTAAAATTAAATTAAAATTAAATTAAAATTAAAATTAAATTAAAATTAAATTAAAATTAAATTAAAATTAAATTAAAATTAAATTAAAATTAAATTAAAATTAAATTAAAATTAAATTAAAATTAAAATTAAAATTAAATTAAAATTAAATTAAAATTAAATTAAAATTAAATTAAAATTAAATTAAAATTATATTAAAATTAAATTAAAATTATATTAAAATTAAATTAAAATTAAATTAAAATTAAATTAAAATTAAATTAAAATTAAATTAAAATTAAATTAAAATTAAATTAAAATTAAATTAAAATTAAAATTAAATTAAAATTAAATTAAAATTAAATTAACATTAAATTAAAATTAAATTAAAATTAAATTAAAATTAAATTAAAATTAAATTAAAATTAAATTAAAATTAAAATTAAAATTAAAATTAAAATTAAAATTAAATTAAAATTAAATTAAAATTAAATTAAAATTAAATTAAAATTAAATTAAAATTAAATTAAAATTAAATTAAAATTAAATTAAATTAAAATTAAATTAAAATTAAATTAAAATTAAATTAAAATTAAATTAAAATTAAATTAAAATTAAATTAAAATTAAATTAAAATTAAATTAAAATTAAATTAAAATTAAATTAAAATTAAATTAAAATTAAATTAAAATTAAATTAAAATTAAATTAAAATTAAATTAAAATTAAATTAAAATTAAATTAAAATTAAAATTAAATTAAAATTAAATTAAAATTAAATTAAAATTAAATTAAAATTAAATTAAAATTAAATTAAAATTAAATTAAAATTAAATTAAAATTAAATTAAAATTAAATTAAAATTAAATTAAAATTAAATTAAAATTAAATTAAAATTAAATTAAAATTAAATTAAAATTAAATTAAAATTAAATTAAAATTAAATTAAAATTAAATTAAAATTAAATTAAAATTAAATTAAAATTAAATTAAAATTAAATTAAAATTAAATTAAAATTAAATTAAAATTAAATTAAAATTAAATTAAAATTAAATTAAAATTAAATTAAAATTAAATTAAAATTAAATTAAAATTAAATTAAAATTAAATTAAAATTAAATTAAAATTAAATTAAAATTAAATTAAAATTAAATTAAAATTAAATTAAAATTAAATTAAAATTAAATTAAAATTAAATTAAAATTAAATTAAAATTAAATTAAAATTAAATTAAAATTAAATTAAAATTAAATTAAAATTAAATTAAAATTAAATTAAAATTAAATTAAAATTAAATTAAAATTAAATTAAAATTAAATTAAAATTAAATTAAAATTAAATTAAAATTAAATTAAAATTAAATTAAAATTAAATTAAAATTAAATTAAAATTAAATTAAAATTAAATTAAAATTAAATTAAAATTAAATTAAAATTAAATTAAAATGAAATTTAAATTAAATTAAAATTAAATTAAAATTAAATTAAAATAAAAATTAAAATTAAATTAAAATTAAATTAAAATTAAATTAAAATTAAATTAAAATTAAATTAAAATTAAATTAAAATTAAATTAAAATTAAATTAAAATTAAATTAAAATTAAATTAAAATTAAATTAAAATTAAATTAAAATTAAATTAAAATTAAATTAAAATTAAATTAAAATTAAATTAAAATTAAATTAAAATTAAATTAAAATTAAATTAAAATTAAATTAAAATTAAATTAAAATTAAATTAAAATTAAATTAAAATTAAATTAAAATTAAATTAAAATTAAATTAAAATTAAATTAAAATTAAATTAAAATTAAATTAAAATTAAATTAAAATTAAATTAAAATTAAATTAAAATTAAATTAAAATTAAATTAAAATTAAATTAAAATTAAATTAAAATTAAATTAAAATTAAATTAAAATTAAATTAAAATTAAATTAAAATTAAATTAAAATTAAATTAAAATTAAATTAAAATTAAATTAAAATTAAATTAAAATTAAATTAAAATTAAATTAAAATTAAATAAAAATTAAATTAAAATAAAAATAAAATTAAATTAAAATTAAATTAAAATTAAATTAAAATTAAATTAAAATTAAATTAAAATTAAATTAAAATTAAAATTAAATTAAAATTAAATTAAAATTAAATTAAAATTAAATTAAAATTAAATTAAAATTAAATTAAAATTAAATTAAAATTAAATTAAAATTAAATTAAAATTAAATTAAAATTAAATTAAAATTAAATTAAAATTAAATTAAAATTAAATTAAAATTAAATTAAAATTAAATTAAAATTAAATTAAAATTAAATTAAAATTAAATTAAAATGAAATTTAAATTAAATTACAATTAAATTAAAATTAAATTAAAATAAAAATTAAAATTAAATTAAAATTAAATTAAAATTAAATTAAAATTAAATTAAAATTAAATTAAAATTAAATTAAAATTAAATTAAAAGTAAATTAAAATTAAATTAAAATTAAATTAAAATTAAATTAAAATTAAATTAAAATTAAATTAAAATTAAATTAAAATTAAATTAAAATTAAATTAAAATTAAATTAAAATTAAATTAAAATTAAATTAAAATTAAATTAAAATTAAATTAAAATTAAATTAAAATTAAATTAAAATTAAATTAAAATTAAATTAAAATTAAATTAAAATTAAATTAAAATTAAATTAAAATTAAATTAAAATTAAATTAAAATTAAATTAAAATTAAATTAAAATTAAATTAAAATTAAATTAAAATTAAATTAAAATTAAATTAAAATTAAATTAAAATTAAATTAAAATTAAATTAAAATTAAATTAAAATTAAATTAAAATTAAATTAAAATTAAATTAAAATTAAATTAAAATTAAATTAAAATTAAATTAAAATTAAATTAAAACTAAATTAAAATTAAATTAAAATTAAATTAAAATTAAATTAAAATTAAATTAAAATTAAATTAAAATTAAATTAAAATTAAATTAAAATTAAATTAAAATTAAATTAAAATTAAATTAAAATTAAATTAAAATTAAATTAAAATTAAATTAAAATTAAATTAAAATTAAATTAAAATTAAATTAAAATTAAATTAAAATTAAATTAAAATTAAATTAAAATTAAATTAAAATTAAATTAAAATTAAATTAAAATTAAATTAAAATTAAATTAAAATTAAATTAAAATTAAATTAAAATTAAATTAAAATTAAATTAAAATTAAATTAAAATTAAATTAAAATTAAATTAAAATTAAATTAAAATTAAATTAAAATTAAATTAAAATTAAATTAAAATTAAATTAAAATTAAATTAAAATTAAATTAAAATTAAATTAAAATTAAATTAAAATTAAATTAAAATTAAATTAAAATTAAATTAAAATTAAATTAAAATTAAATTAAAATTAAATTAAAATTAAATTAAAATTAAATTAAAATTAAATTAAAATTAAATTAAAATTAAATTAAAATTAAATTAAAATTAAATTAAAATTAAATTAAAATTAAATTAAAATTAAATTAAAATTAAATTAAAATTAAATTAAAATTAAATTAAAATTAAATTAAAATTAAATTAAAATTAAATTAAAATTAAATTAAAATTAAATTAAAATTAAATTAAAATTAAATTAAAATTAAATTAAAATTAAATTAAAATTAAATTAAAATTAAATTAAAATTAAATTAAAATTAAATTAAAATTAAATTAAAATTAAATTAAAATTAAATTAAAATTAAATTAAAATTAAATTAAAATTAAATTAAAATTAAATTAAAATTAAATTAAAATTAAATTAAAATTAAATTAAAATTAAATTAAAATTAAATTAAAATTAAATTAAAATTAAATTAAAATTAAATTAAAATTAAATTAAAATTAAATTAAAATTAAATTAAAATTAAATTAAAATTAAATTAAACTTAAACTAAAATTAAATTAAAATTAAATTAAAATTAATATAAAATTAAATTTACACTTAATCAAAATTGAACTAAAAACAGATTAAAGTTAATTAAAATTAACTGAATTATAATCAACCCGTACAGTGAAATTAAAAATTAAATCAAGATTGAATTGGGAGTTGGTTAGAACTAAACCGAAATTAAATAAACCCAAATTTGGTGAAGGGGATTAGAATTCAGCATTGGTGTTGAGCTTGAGGTTATATTTTAGATACTTAATTTTTCATTTTGCATATTTACATAATTTTTGTTATATTCATTATATGGATCATACATTTGTTATACATTTTCCTTGTTGTATATCCGTGGTTGTCCTTTTATTTGTTTCCAGTCCGAGTTAAGTGGGCAAACAGGGCCCCAGCGGGTGTTATAAACGTACGGTGACAACATCGTCCTTTCGTGCTATCGCTCATTAATCGGAGTCGCGTAGTTCGGGTTCCGTCGGTTACTTTTGGTCCGGTCGCGTTAAAATTGTTTGAACTGTTACTTAACCTTTGTCGTGTTTTGCAAGTTTAGTATTGGGTGTGGGCAATGGAGATCAATCGCCTAAACCAGGAGGAGCTGGCGTACGAGATGGAAGCTCGTGGGCTGCCATTGGGTACGGTTGACTCCATGAGGAAAAATTTGAGGGCGTCAAGGCAGTTAGAGCGTAGGAACTCGGTAGATATGTTCGCTGTCTATCCGTTTGAGTTTGCCGAGGATAAGGCCGCGTTAGAGGCGAAGATAGTGGAGATCGAGGCCTTGATGCAGAACCCTCCGAAGGACGCCAAGTCTGCGGAGTATTTAAAAATATTGACGAAGATTGAGTGGAGCGTCAGTCGAGTCAACCGGTCCCGCCCTACGACGGCTACGATGGTGTCGGAGCAGATGGTGCTGAGGAACCGGTTGATGGGGCTCCTCACAGATATCTTCGAACTTGCTGGCGTCCAGGACGAGGAGGACGGAGGATCTCCACCGAGGCTAGGTAGGGTCGCGTCAGAGACAGCAAAGCCGAGGCCTACCCTTCAGAAGGTTGCAGCGGTAGAGGAGGGAACTATTCCGGTTCGGGCAATTTCAGCACCGGTGGTAGCCCTTCCGACTAGGACAGAGGGAAGTGTGTTAGCCCAGGAAAAGGTAGAAAACTTGTCCAAGTGGGACTTGAAGTTTTCAGGTGAGAAGGTAGGGACGTCGCTTAATTCGTTTTTAGAGCGAGTTGAGGAGTTGTGTGACGCTCGAGGGGTCAGTGAGAATCAATTGTTTAGAGGTGCCGTAGATCTTTTCAGCGGGAAGGCGCTTCTATGGTTTCGCGCGGTTCGAAAAACCGTGTCAGGTTGGCCGGAGTTGGTGAGGGAGTTAAAGTTGGAGTTTCTCCCTCCCAATTATGATGACTTACTGATGGATGAGATTAGGAGAAGGACTCAAGGGGGCAATGAGTCCATAGGTATCTTTGTGGCGGCCATGAGGGGATTGTTTGGTCGGCTGGCCGAACCCCTATCAGAACGCCGCATGTTAGGGTTAGTTATGTCGAATTTGACCCCGTTCTTCCAAACTCAGCTAGGCTTGGCTGAGCCCCAGACTCTTTCGGAATTAGTGTCGTTAGGGCGGAAATTGGAAGCAGTGCGGACCAATGTGGAGTCGTTTGTCCCTCCACCCAGTGGCAGATCCAAGAACTTGTTGGAACCAGATTTGGCGTATGTGTCGGCAGAACCAGCGGTAGCCGAAATAAACGCCCCGCTTCGGGCGCAACGGTTTCACACTTTTAGAGAGGGAATTAGATAATAGGCCGTATTTAGGTGTTAGAATTTTTGGAGCTTATCTTAAAGGACTATTAGATTCAGGGGCCTCAAGGACCATCATTGGTCGGCCAGGGTGGGATATTTTGAGATCATGGGGAATTGAATTATCATCATCATTGGTTTCAAGGGTCGCGTTAGCGGATGGAGAATTCGTTCCAGTGAAAGGCGTCATCACATTACCAGTCGAGGTAGAGGGCAAGTCGGTCCTTATAGAGTGCCTCGTCATACCAGGTCTACCCCAAAACCTGATTCTAGGTGTTGACTTTTGGGTCAAAGCGGGCATTGTCCCAGATGTAGCTAGGAATCAGTGGAGGTTTTCAGACCAGGTTGAAGTTTCAGCCGTCGCGACGATCGTGGAACGATCAGAGTTGACCGATGGTGAGGCAGGTTCATTAGAGCGGCTGGTAGTGGAGATATTTGCGACGATGCCAGAGGGCTAAGGATGTACCCATTTGGTCGAACATCGGATCCGCCCAAAACCAAATGTAGAGCCCATTAAACAGAGATACTATCCAGTATCTCCAGCGATTCAAAAACACATCGACGCGGAAATTGAGCAGATGCTGGAGAAGGACGTGATTGAGGTATCTCACAGTCCATGGGCCTCACCGGTGGTGATGATAAAGAAGAAGGATGGCTCCTATAGATTTTGCGTTGACTACAGGGCGCTGAACAAGCACACTGAGCGTGATAGTTACCCACTGCCATATATATCCGCAACGTTGGATAAGCTGAAAGACGCTAAATACCTTTCCAGCCTGGATATAAAATCAGCATATTGGCAGATTCCAGTAGCGGAAATTTCAAGGGCGTTCACTGCTTTTACTGTCTCAGGTCGGGGATTATACCAGTTTAAGCGAATGCCCTACGGGTTACATAATGCGCCTGCCACATGGCAGAGGTTTATAGATACGGTCATCGGAGCTGATCTCGAGCCCCCCGTATTCGTCTACTTAGACGATATAATCATCGTAGCGAATACATTCGAAAAGCATGTTGAGGTTTTGAGGGAAGTGCTTCGTAAAATTGGTGATGCCGGATTAAGGCTTAATAGGGAAAAGTGTAATTTTTGTTTATCTTCACTTCGATATTTAGGATATGTTGACGATAGGCACGGTCTACATGTAGACCCAGAGAAGGTGGAGGCGATGTTGGCCATCCCTGCCCCTAAAAATGTCAAGGAAGTCCGGTCGTTTGTAGGCACCATTTCTTGGTACCGGCGTTTTGTACCAAACTTCGCCGACTTAGTGAAACCCCTTAGCGATCTTCTTAAGAAGAACAAAAGATTTCACTGGTCGTCTGAGTGCGAAGAAAGTTTTCTGAAGGCGAAAGAGCGCCTTGTCACCGCCCCTGTTTTGAGTTGCCCGGATTTTGATAGGCCCTTCTCAGTTCAAACGGATGCCTCTGATTTTGGCATAGGTGCAGTCCTGACCCAGCAATTCGATGAGGGTGAAAAGGTAATTTCATACTTGAGTAGGTCGCTTAGTAAGTGTGAAAGGAATTATTCGACAACGGAGAAGGAGTGTCTGGCGGTTTTGTGGGCTGTAGAGAAGTTACGCCCATACATCGAGGGAGTCCATTTTACGGTGGTAACTGATCACTACTCGCTCGTGTGGCTGAATAATTTGAAGGACCCTTGCGGCAGATTAGCCCGATGGGCTCTGAAACTCCAACAGTACGATTTTGAAATCGTCCATCGCAAGGGCAAGGATCACGTGGTCCCTGATATGCTGTCGCGAAGTGTCCCCGTTATCAGTGAGATCACCGAGGAAGTAGCAGACCCCTGGATGTCGGATATGTGTAAGAAGTAGGGCAGAAACCCCTTGATTTTCCCGCGTGGCGCATCGAGAATGGCGCGCTATACAAACACGTTAAGACAGGGTTAGGAAATCTTTACGATAGGGCTTATGAGTGGAAGAAAGTTTTAGGAAAAAGTAAGAGGAAAGAAGCGCTACGTGAGTGCCATGATAGTCCCCTAGCCGGACATATGGGAGTTAGGAAAACCTTAGCTAGGGTGGCCGAAAAGTACTATTGGCCAAAGATGAAGGCAGATATAGTTAGGTATATTAGGGGCTGTCAGGTATGCCAGAGCATCAAGCCCGATAATCAGAAGCCAGCTGGTTGTATGGTGGAGAGGAGCAAGGAGTTAGAGCCGTGGGAGATGATCTCAGTAGATCTGGTTGGGCCCCTGGTGAAGTCCAGTCAAGGCCACTGTTATATACTAACGGTGGTTGACTACTTCACAAAATTCCCGCTTTTGTTTCCATTGCGTTCAGCAACGGCAAAAAGCATCTGCAAAGAGTTGGAGAACAACGTGTTCTTACTCTTTGGCGTCCCGAGGTCCATAGTGTGCGATAATGGACCTCAATTCAAAAGTAAAGAGATGCAGTCTTTATGTGCTTCATTTGGAGTACAGCTGCGCTTTACTGCCCATTATCACCCGCAGGCGAACCCGGCCGAGCGGATAAACCAAATAATTAAAACAACCCTTAGGGCGTATATTTCCGAAAATCATAGGACCTGGGATACGCACCTGTCTAAGGTAGCATGCTGCATTCGCACATCGCAGCATGAGGTGCTAGGACACTCCCCCTAGTTTGTAAATTTTGGTCGAAACATGGCGACCCAGGGAGATAAGGATTACCAACGTAAGGATGACCTAGACGAACCGACCGGTAAAAGTAGTGAGGAACGAGCCAAGTTCATGGCAGAATTAAGGCAAGACATACGGAAAAAAATGGAAACAGCGAGCGCCAAGATGGCTAAGACGTATAATCTGCGACGTAGGGATGTACAATACTTACCGAACGAAATAGTATGGAGACGGAATTTTGTGTTGTCTGACGCTGCAAATTACTTTGCAGCCAAGTTAGCCCCTAAGTTTATTGGACCATTTAGGATTAAAAAGAGGGTATCTCCCTGGACATACATCCTCCAAGATGAGGACGGGCGCGAGAAAGGTACGTGGCACGTGCAAGATTTACGGCCACATGTAGAAGAGGTTTAGTTGTCTGCATAGTTTAGTTAGTTTTGCAGCGAAAGATACTCGGTGCCCTACGACACCGAGCAACTTTCGTGGAGGTGGAGGTGGGGTTGTCGCGTGCTAAAATCTGCTTCCCAGATTTGGCTATGTGCACTTTGGAGAACCTCTGCAGTACTGGGTATATTTTTTTTAACAAACACTATCCACTAGTGTTATCACATTTTATTTTGCGCCGCTTGGATTGCGCTAAGCGTTGGTTGGCACTGCGGCGCAGAATACTCCCTTTAAGCCAGAAGCTTGTTGTTTCAATCATACCTTGCCTAATAGTAGTGAAGGTACCAATCGGTGCCGTTGTGTTCCTTGCGGTTGCTCGCGATATCCAATGTCTTGACACTAAAAAGCGTAATCCCACGAGTGACTGAACGCACTGAAAACCGCGACTTTCGGAACGCACTCAACATGAACGAAACTTGCGATTCAAACGTCAAATCCCAAGACTCATTCACGATGGGGGTCGGCCATTGTGGAATGTAAGTGTGGAATGTAAACACTAACACTAACGTAGATGCCGCCAAAATATGTTTTCTTTGGTGGTTAGGGAGGTTTTTATTTAAATTTACTCAAATATACGCCTGGAAAATCCTTTAAGGAATTTCAAAAATAGGTGTGAGTAAAGCCTCCCAAGTTGAATACCGGTTTCTGCGAAAATCGCATCTGCGTTGGAAAAAAGATGGCTGAGTTTAGGATTCCATGGTGTGGAACCTAAATAGCAAGTCTACAATGCTGCCGGCAAGTTCAGTTCGGTCTGAACAGCGAGTGTAAAGAGTGGTTAAAGTGAATGAGTCGTGGGATTCTGACCCGACTCCGAAAAAAATATAAAAAAAAAAAACCAAATACAAAATATAAGTGTGAAGGCGCCAAGGTGCCAACGGACAAACGGAAGCCGTGGGATTGCGGCTAACTACGTTTCAAGCTGGTCAAGGGAGTGACCCAGGAACCCGGACCCCTTTTGGAATTTTCAACGTGGAGGCTTTTCTTTGTGGAATTTTTATATCAGGGAGTATTCTGTGTTCAGTGTTTTAAACTGTTGTCTTGGCTAGTATTTTCTGTTGGGTATATATTCTTAGCATACCCAGTTGTGTAGTGGTAATCTAGGTTGCACCCCTTTTGTTTCGCCCACTGTTTTACTTGTGTCGGGGTCGCCATTTTGGCCCCCTTGTTAGGCCCCGCACTCGAGCCTAGTTTTTTCCAGAACAGGTAAATTTAGTGACTTCAGTCGGTGAAGTCGTGTGAGGGTTCAAGTCATCTCCTTGGACCCGCAACTAGAGTGCGCCCCATACCTTGGGTTCCTTATACCCCTCCACTATCATAAAGTTTAGATTTTCTTTTCGGCACTAGACTTATTTCATGTATAGGATATAATAGTTATTTATAGTTATTAATATAGAAATATATATCTATCCTATACTAACATATTTGTTACTCGTTGTGTTAATCCCACTCTACTTAACCATATTGGCCATTTTTGCCTAGGCTGACTCGTGTGAACCCACCCCTCTCCGACTGGGCAGGTGGCAACATTGTCGTGTGCACTTTGTGACTGTCTATTGTGACTAGTTCGGTGCGTTTTGTATCGTGTTCGGTTGTTGACAATTAAATAAAAAGTGTGTGAACGTAAAAAAATAAAGCCTAAAACTTTAATTGAGTGCTTAAAAAGTGCGCGACACGTTGGCTAGAGATGAGCGATATATCGATACCGGTTACTTGGTCGCAGTGACTTAAAAGTCACACTGACTTCTAGCAGCGACCATTAAAATAAACAGGTACCAGCTACCAAGCAGCTACCAAAATGCGTAGAAAAACTCATTGATTTATATTTGTCATTTCGTGTGAGAAAAACGATAAATCAATTAAATTCAGATATTTGTTCTGAAAATAAAAAATAAACCAAAAAATCAGTAGAAATTCATTTTTCTCACACGTATATGTATATTACACAGGAAATATTAAACAGTGACAAGTCTCCCTTATTAAACAGGGAGATAAAGGGGCAATTTTCACATGGCAACGTGTCTGACTGCCTCAACTTGGCGAGGCCAGCATTAACCATGTCGAAATCGTCGCAAGTCGACTCAAACCTCCGCGTGGTGTACCTGGAAACGTCAAAAAACTATCATACCGATATACTTTGGCGGCGAATCTAAGCGGCGGGCTTCCTTTGGCCATCAAGCAAAGGTTTTGTGTTGGGTTTGAAGCCCCCCATGTAATAAAAATATTTCAATGAAAAGTTTAAGAATGAATAAAAGAATGATCCCCAAATCTGATGACGACTACCGCAAACGAAAAACTGATAATGATTTACGGATATGCACCTGGAATGTCCGAACCCTAAATTGGGATGGTGCTTCTATCCAACTGGTTGATTTCTTGGAAAGATATAATGCTGATATCACTGCAATCCAAGAAATGTGATGGAAGGGACAGGGTTGCTTACGGCAAGCATCCTGTGATATCTACTACAGCGGCCATGCGGAGAAGCACGAGTTTGGATGCGGATTTGTAGTTGGCAAGAGAATACGGCATCATGTATTGCGATTCACTCCTGTGAACGAACGACTTGCCATAATCCGCTTCAAGGCTAAATTTTTTAACATAAGCCTAATATGTGCGCACGCTCCGACAGAAGAAAAAGATGACGAGACCAAGGAAAGTTTTTACGAGTGCCTTGAAGACGCATACGAGCGCTGGCCCCGTCATGACATAAAAATCGTGCTTGGTGAATTCAACGCCAAGGTGGGTAAGGAAAACATATTTGGTCCTACAGTCGGAAAGTTCAGCCTCCACGACAACACATCCGATAACGGAATGAGGTTGATTGACTTCGCCGCAGCACGAAACATGGTCGTTAGTAGCACTAGATTCAAGCATCTCAATATTCATAAGGTCACCTGGTTGTCCCCTGATCAAAAAACATGCAACCAAACTGATCACGTTTTGATTGACGGAAGGCACTCTTCCAGTGTACTAGACGTATGCACGATTCGTGGTGCTAACATAGACTCGGATCATTATCTTGTCGCAGCCAAGATCCGCACGCGTCTGTGCGCAGCTAAGAACGTCGATAAGCTGCAGTCAAAACGGACGGCCGAAGCCTTCGCTACTCGACTCTCACTCCTGCTTCAAGAAAGCACTCCTCCGATCGACGATATATGCGGGCAGTGGACGCACATATCCCACTCTATGCGTACGGCTGCTGAAGAGGTGATAGGCTACTACCGCCCTCGCCGAAACCAGTGGCACGACCAGGAGTGTCGCGACGCCACTGCAGAGAAGGACACCGCCTACAAAGCCACCCTGCAGTCGGTTGTAACGCGTGCTGTTATGGAGCGATACCGAGAGAAGAGGAGGGAAGAGACACTCATTTTCTGGCGAAAAAAACGAGAGACGGAAATGCGTGAGTGCGAGAAAATTGAGATGCATGCAAGGAATGAGACTCGAAAATTTTTCGAAAAAATAAGACGCCTGGCCGATGGTTTTAAGACCGGAGCCTTTTCCTGCAAGGATGAGAATGGGAATCTAGTGACAGATATCCAGAGTACACTGATGCTATGGAGGGAACACTTCTCTTGTCTTTCAAATGGCGACGCTGACAACAATCCGGCCAGTGGAGATGATATCCCGGAAACCCCAATTATGGATGACAGCGTTGAAGTTCCGCTGCCCGATTATAACGAGGTCTTAACAGCTAAAGCTCGGCTTAAAAACAACAAAGCCGCAGGAGCCGATGGCCTACCGGCTGAGCTGTTTAAGACCGGTGGCGAAGCTCTGTTTAAATGCATTCACAGACTCCTATGCAGAATATGGTCGGAAGAATGCATTCCAGATGATTGGAACCTCAGTGTGCTCTGCCCAATCCACAAGAAAGGCGATCCCACCATTTGCGCCAACTACCGTGGGATTAGCCTTCTAAATATCGCATATAAGGTCCT
The DNA here is from genome assembly GCA_958299015.1 of Tetanocera ferruginea. Taxonomy (NCBI): domain Eukaryota; kingdom Metazoa; phylum Arthropoda; class Insecta; order Diptera; family Sciomyzidae; genus Tetanocera; species Tetanocera ferruginea. The sequence goes on along the minus strand of OY282641.1, from coordinate 80,879,599 downwards.
GTTGAGCGTATTGTGTGAAAGACTGAAGCCCATCGTCAACCAACTGATTGGACCTTATCAGTGTGGCTTCAGACCTGGAAAGTCAACCATCGACCAGATCTTCACGCTCCGACAAATCTTGGAAAAGACCCTCGAAAAATAAATCGACACACACCATCTCTTTGTCGATTTCAAAGCCGCCTTCGACAGTCCAATAAGGAGTCACCTCTACTCCATCATGTCTGAATTTGGTATTCCTGCGAAGCTAATACGTCTTTGCAGGATGACGCTGAAGAACACCAGCAGCGCAGTGAAAATCGGGAAGGACCTCTCCCTTTCGTTCAATACCAAGCGAGGTTTCTGAAAAGGTGATTCCTTATCGTGCGACTTCTTTAATATAGTCATGGAGAAGATCATCCGAGCTGCTGACCTGAGACGCAGCGGCACAATTTTCTATAAGAGTGCTATGCTTCTGGCGTATGCAGATGATATTGACATCATTGGGCAAAATACGCGCGAAGTCAGTGCAGCATTCTCCAGGCTAGAAAAAGAGTCGAGTCGAATGGGTCTTGCAGTGAACGCAGATAAAACGAAGTATCTTGTGTCAACAAACAAACAGTCCCAGCGTCTTGGAAACCACGTCACTGTTGACAACACCTCCTTTGAGGTAGTGAAGGACTTTGTTTACCTGGGATCCTGGTGAAGGATTTTGTTTACCTGGGATCCAGCGTTAACCCCTCTAACGATATCAGTATTGAGATTAAACGAAGGATAACTCTTGCCAACAGGTGTTACTTTGGGCTCAGTAGGCAATTGAGAAGCAGAGCTCTCTCTTGACGAACAAAACTGACGCTCTATAAGTCAATAATCATGCCCGTTCTACTATACGCATCACAAACCTGGACGTTGAGCAGCTCTGATGAAAGGACTTTGGGAGCGTTCGAGAGAAAAATCCTTCGCAAGATCTATGGTCCAATCTGCGTCAATGGCGAGTATCGAATACGATGGAACCACGAGCTGTATGAGCTATATGCTGACATCGATATAGTCAAGCGTATTAAAATAGAGCGGCTTCGCTGGCTAGGTCATGTCGAGAGAATGAACGACGAAGCTCCAGCGAAAAAGATATTGGATTCGGTACCCAGCGGTGGCCAATGCAGACGAGGAAGACCGCATCTCCGTTGGAAAGACCAGGCATTGGATAACCTGACAACGCTTGGAGTTTCCAACTGGCGCCAGCAAGCGCACGACAAAAGAGGCTGGCGCAAATTCTTAGACCAGGCCAAAACCGACCAACGGTTGTAAGCGCCATCTTAGTAAGTAAGTAAGTAAGACAAGTCGCTGTTTGGTCAATGGATGGATATACTAAATAGTGATAAGTCGTTTGGTCAATGGTCGCTTTTTGTTCTAAATATCTGTTTATTTTCATGTTCTTTTTTCTACAAAAATCGGAGAAAAAAGAGCATCAGAAGAAATGCAAATGATGAAAGATCCTAATATAAGGGACAGTGATTCTGAATCTGAGCTTTCTGTATAGAACGCATTCAATAAATCTGTTGCATCGTCTAAGCCAAAAGGGACTAGTAAGTCACCAGCTATTCTTGAAGTTCAGAGATACCTGGAAGATGGTATCATCAAACGGAGCGAAGATCCCTGCAAGTGGTGGGGCAACCATCGGTATTACTATCCATTCCAGAGCTTGATATTTCAAATACATTTCTGTGCCTTGGCTACATCTGTGCCTTGTGAACGACTTTTTCAAAAACCGGTTTGGTTTTATCTAAAAGACGCAGCCGCTTCAAAGCCAACAAATAAGAAATGCTTTTATTTCTGAAAGTTTACGAGGAGTTTTTAAGTTAGAGTAAGATTTTGATTTTATTTGAAATATGAGTTTTATTTTGTATGTATTCTATTTAATTCTTGCTTGAAGTATAATTTTCGTTTTGCACTATTCTTTAATGTTATGTACATTGTTGATGTGATTTTGCTTACAGAAAATAATATATTCGTTGTCCTTTGAGTTTTTTTAATAAAAAATACATATTTACATAAATTAATTTCGAAACTTGTTCCTACCTATATCCTATATATAATATATAAATTCTATTTTCCTATTCTATATTTTCATAATACCCTCACTATTTGCGACCTTTTTGCATTAAAACAGCTACTTGGTCGCTGTCAAGAGTAACAGCGACTTTGAAGTCGCTGTCACCAAGTAACCAGCGACCAATAAGTCGCTGTTAAGCTTATCTCTAGCGTTGGCCCCTTGGTCGAGTAGTGGAAGTATATAATGGACCTGACGGAGCAGTGCGCGTTGCTGATGTAAAAACAGCAAGGGGAACATACAAACGTGCAATCCACCGACTCGCTCGACTACCCATAGACACAGATACTGGAACAGAATCAAAGGAAGATGAGAATGCAAGAAAACGAAGGGACAAAATTAATGAAGAGCCACCAAAGAGATCAAAAATTGCACGACATTACAGCTTAATTACATTATTGACAGTACTGTTAATGTTGCCAATAGCATGGAGCGAATCAATCAAGATTACAAAATTTGATCCAAATACAGGCATTCACTTTGAACACATCGGATCAAGCAAAATCATTACAAGTGAATGGAAACTGGTTGTGTACTATATCTCAAACCATTGCGTACGGAAATTCAACTACTTAAAAATGGCACCAATCCTATGAATCACATGTGCGAACAAATACAGCCAACAACAATACGTAATGAACTAGTCACACAGTTTCAACGCACAAATACAGAGCTGGATTTTGATAAAGGTTTGTTAAGAAGTCATCGTCAAAAAAGAGGTGCACTTAATTTTGTTGGAAGTATTGCTAACTCGTTGTTTGGAGTTCTAGACTCAGAATATGCTCTTCAGATGTCACAAACAATAACGGACACCAACGACAATGAACAGCATTTGACAAGCATGATGAAAAACAGATCTCGGTAGTTGATTCAACCATTAACTTAATCAAACATGATCAAACCACAACTCAAATGGCCTTCAAAAGGCTTGAAGGAAAATTGACATATATTAAAAATCAACAACGGCATAATGAGACAAAAGGAGACAAAAGGGGAGACAAAAGGGGGCGATCTTCACATGGCAACGTGTCTGACTGCCTCAACTTGGCGAGGCCAGCATTATCCATGTCGAAATCGTCTCAAGTCGACTCAAAACCTCCGCGTGGTGTCTCCTGGAAACGTCAAAAACTATCGCCCGATAAACTTTGGCGGCCAATTTGAGCGGCGATGTCTCCTCTAGACAATAAACTTGAGGGGTCTCTTCAAGACCTTAAAAATGGAATGTGCGTAGGGTTTGGGTCCCAACCACATTATAACTTCCCAATGAAAACAAAATCAGCCTCGGATATGAACCCCCACTACGTTGACGACCACCGCAAACGAAAAACGGATAATGATTTACGGATATGCACCTGGAATGTCCGGACCCTTTATAGGGAAGGTGCCACTGTCCAACTGGCGGAAGCCCTCGAAAAAATTAAGGCTGACATCACCGCCATCCAGGAGATGCGATGGAAAGGACAAGGCTGCTCTAAGAGAGCAGACTGCGATATCTACTACAGCTGCCATGCGGAGAAGCGCGAATTTGGATGCGGATTCGTCGTAAGTCGGAAACTACGCCATCTTGTTTCCCGGTTCACACCTGTGAACGAAAGGCTGGCGACAATCCGCATCAAGGCGAAATTCTTCCACATCAGCCTTATTTGCGCACATGCCCCGACGGAGGAAAAGGACGATGCTGTCAAGGACACCTTCTACGCGAGCCTAGAGGACGTGTATGATCGCTGCCCGGCCCACGACGTAAAAATAGTTCTCGGCGATTTTAATGCGAAGGTCGGAAAAGAAGGCATCTTTGGCTCCACTGTCGGTCAGTTCAGTCTCCACGAGACCACTTCGAATAACGGTCTAAGACTGATCGACTTCGCCGCGGCGCGAAACATGGTAGTTAGTAGCTCCAGATTCCAACACCTCGATATCCAAAAGGCAACCTGGCTGTCCCCGGATCAAAAAACGCGAAACCAAATTGATCATGTTGTGATCGACGGAAGGCACGCTTCAAGTGTACTGGATGTGCGCACATTTCGGGGGGTCAATATTGACTCCGACCATTATCTTGTTGCAGCCAAGATCCGCATGCGATTGTGCAATGCGAAGAATGTACGCACAGGTGTGCAACGAAAGCTTGATGTCGATAAGCTGCTATCACAACGGACCGCCGAGGCCTACTCAACTCTCGGTTAAGCTCAACCAACCTTACTCTTGCCTCGACGACGCTGGCGGACTTTGGGCGCATATATCCCACTCCATGCGCACTGCTGCTGAAGAAGTCATTGGTTTTCGGCGCCCGCAACCTCGCAACCAATGGTATGACCAGGAGTGTCGCGACGCGACAGCAGCAAAATACGCCGCATATAAAAAGACGCTGCAGTCAGCTGCAACGCGAGCCATGCACGAAAACTATCGCGATAAGAGGAAGGAAGAGAGATGCCTTTTCAGACGTAAAAAAAGAGAGCAGGAAAAGCGTGAGCGAGAAAAAATTGAGGTGTACCAGGGCAAGAAGGATGCTCGAAAATTCTACCAGCAGGTTAAGCGTCTAACCCAAGGTTTCAAGCCCGGAGCATCCACTTGTAGAGATGAGAATGGTGATCTGGTAACAGACACGCAGTGCGCATTGAGATTATGGAGACAGCATTTTTCCAATCTGCTTGCAGGCGACGATACCAACAATTCCGCCCTTGGAGAATGCAGTCTGACACCACCAATCGACGATGATGGAGTGGAAATTCCACCACCTAGCCATGACGAGGTTAAAGTTGCTATCCAGCGACTCAAAAACAACAAAGCCGCAGGTGCTGACGGCCTGGCTGCTGAATTGTTTAAAACCGGCGGCGGTGAATTGATAAGGTGCATGCATCAACTCATCAGCAAAATATGGCTAGCGGAAAGCATGCCCGACGATTGGAATCTCAGTGTGCTTTGTCCTATACTTAAGAAAGGAGACCCGACAATCTGCGCCAACTACAGAGGTATCAGTCTTATATCCATCGCATATAAGGTTCTTTCGAGAGTATTGTGTGAAAGATTGAAGCCGCATACCAAAACACTGATTGGACCTTATCAGTGTGGCTTTCGTCCTGGCAAGTCCACCATAGACCAGATTTTTACACTACGCCAAATCCTGGAAAAAACCCACGAAAACCAAATCGACACCCATCATCTCTTTGTTGATTACAAAGCTGCGTTCGATAGCCCGATTCGGGATTGCCTGTACGCAACAATGTCTGAGTTCGGTATACCTGCAAAGTTGATTAGGCTCTGCAAGATGACGTTGAGCAATACATGCAGCTAATAATACAACTTTAATACCGAACGAGGTTTCAGACAAGGCGACCCGCTATCATGCGATCTCTTCAATTTCATAATGGAGGGGATCCTACGAAAGGCAGGTGTACATCGAAATGGCACCATTTTCTACAAAGGTGTCCAGCTCCTTGCGTATGCTGACGATATCGATATTATCGGCAGAACCAAGAGAGATGTAACCGCTGCTTTCGCCGCTATCGAAAAGGAATCAGCCAAAGTGGGTTTGACGGTGAACGAGGGCAAAACAAAGTATATGCTGTCTGCAAAAAGGGAAGTGCGGCGTCTAGGCTCCCATGTTACAGCAGGCAAATATAACTTTGAAGTTGTCAAGGAGTTTACTTACCTTGGCACCGCCGTAAACAGCAACAACAATGTCAGCCTGGAGATAAAGCGAAGAACAACAATTGCTAATAGGTGCTACTACGGGCTAAGTAAGCAATTAGGTTCCAGAGCCCTCTCTCGATCGACAAAACTAACACTCTACAAGACACTCATCATACCTGTGCTTCTCTATGGCGCTGAAGCATGGGTGGTATCGCAAGCAGATGCAGCCGCTCTTGGGGTGTTCGAGAGGAAAGTTCTTCGCAAAATCTTTGGTCCTGTTCGAGTTGGCGACGACTATCGCATTCGAATGAACCACGAACTGTACGAGCTCTACGACGACATTGACATAGTCCAGCGTATAACAATTCAGCGACTACGTTGGCTGGGTCATGTCTTTCGTATGGATGAAGAAGCTCCAGCGAAAAAGGTGTTTGAGGCGAAAGCCGAGGGTCGACGACGAAGAGGAAGGCCATGCCTCCGATGGATTGACCAGGCCGAGGAAGCCCTTACCGCGCTTGGTGAAAGAGATTGGAGACGGCGCGCGCGAAGCAGAGACGCCTGGCGAGACCTGATGAAGTCGGCCGTAACCCGTCAACGGGTTGTCATGGCCACCTAAGTAAGTAAGTAAGTAACGGCATAATGAACAGGAAGAACAGAAAGAGCATACATTCCAGATGTTCTTATCATTAGCCTTTCAATTATTCATTATGACATCAAACGTTCAACATGTTCAAGCAGCACTCATAAATGTTCTTACAAATGTTTATTTTATTTGTTTAAATGTTTATTTATTTAGGAACGCTAACAAAATAAATTCCCAGTTCAAGTTCTGGAAATTAAGCCAAAGTAACATTATGAATTCATAAAATTGTTTATTTTTTTGACAACTCGTTACTATTGCCATTGGCAAATCGATGAAAATAGCAACATAAAATTAGTGTTGATACTAAAATACCAGTTGGATTCCTTTAAAGTAGGGTTGCCCATTTAACTACGTAACTCTTTATGGTTACCATACGTAAAAGGGCCAATAATTATCTGGTTTACAGCCAATATGTACGATGAATGCGACTATCCTTTTCTCATGTAAAATCGGTCGCTAATTTCGAAAAAATATTTCTTTTTTTTTCTGTTACGCAGTTTTCGAGATATTGCCCACTGTAGGATTTTAACGAAAAAAAATTGGTTACACTTAATTGCATATATCTCCAGAACCAACAACAGTTATCAAACAAATGATCAGAGCTGTAAAAGAATGCATTCAATTTGATTGCTTCTACAAAATTTTGAATCAGTGAATAACGAAATAAGAATACATTCAATGAATGCAAAATTGATTCATGAATAAAATTTTGAATTCACAATCAATTTTTAAAAATTGATTAATTATTCATTTGTCGTTATTCTGAATAATGCATTCATTTTGTTATTCAAATGAATGCTATTCATAAAGAATGCTATTCACAAAGAATGCAAATCACAAAGAATCGTTATTCATTTTGCATTCATGCATTCATTTTTTATTCATTATTCATTTTTTATTCATTATTCATTTTTTATTCATTATTCATTTTTTATTCATTATTCATTTTTTATTCATTATTCATTTTTTATTCATTATTCATTTTTTATTCATTATTCATTTTTTATTCATTATTCATTTTTTATTCATTATTCATTTTTTATTCATTATTCATTTTGTATTCATTATTCATTTTTTATTCATGCCTGTGGTGTTAATTTTGCAACCAAAGTAGTATATTTTTAGTTTGGTGCAACAGCGCAATTACCGGGGCCTTGGGCTAATTGTTTTATATTTTTAATTGAAGTAAATTTTCAGTTTTAAATTTGCAACTGTGTAGCTTCGCGAGAATTGAGTGAAAATAGTGTTCTCTCATGAATAAAAAATGAATAAAAAATGAATGAATAAAAAATGAATAATGAATTAAAAATGAATAATGATTAAAAAATGAATAATGAATAAAAAATGAATACTGAATAAAAAATGAATAATGAATAAAAAATGAATGCATGAATGCAAAATAAATAACGATTCTTTGTGAGTTGCATTCTTTATGAATAGCATTCATTTGAATAAAAAAATGAATGCATTATTCTGAATAAAGAAAAATGAATAATCGAAATGAATAATAAATCAATTTTTTTAAATTGAATGTGAATTGAAAATTTTATTCATGGATCAATTTTGTTTTCAATGAATAGCATTCTTTTCTCCTTATTCACTTGTACTTAGAATTCTGAATATGAATGCAAATTTTACAGCTCTGCAAATGATATATCAAATAAAAGCTAATAAAATTTTCAACAAACAATGCCAACATCATTTTTTGGTCGAGCTGTTAGTTTTAGCGGAATAAATTCAATTTTCTTGGATTTTTCTTGTTTTTCAGAAAAATTTTAAAAAAATAGTTGCAAATTTTGTTAAGAAATCAAAATATTTAGTAACTTTTAATATTTTCAACTAAAAGCCTGTATTTTTCCGAAAAAAATAAGCTATTGTTGAAGAAAGTCCATTGAGAAAAGTTGTGTTCAATGGAATGAAAGCATCACATTATGTTATTGTCATCAATTTTTTTGTCATATAAATAAATTGGGTTATGTAATACAATTTTTTATTTTCCATTTTTATTGTTCATAAGAATCAAATCAAGTCTTTTGCGTAAGAAAAGATAAGAACGAATAGGCTACAATAAAAACAGACAGGCTCACGACTGAGAGTGAAACCTTGGAAACCGTCACAGCAAAACACCTGATTTCGACACTTATAGCTTCAGTGGCTCTACTTTGAGCCACTGTATAAGAAAGAGAGCAGAGTCAGTCGTGAGCCTACCTGTTTTTATTATACCATGTAAACATAAGTATTTCGTCTTTTTACAGTTTCGGCGGTCGCGCTCGCAGTTGTGGACCTACCTTCCTTTTATTGTACCAAATCTTCAGCGCTTTCGAGCTGTATAAAAGCAAAAACATTCTTGAACTATACCAAAAACGTGGCCAACAAACGAACGCACAATTTGTAACGAAAGAAAATGCTAAAAATGAAGAAAAACTTCAAAATAAAATGATTAAAAGACTGCGAGAATTCCAGTGTATAACGACCCAAATATTTTCTGCTACGAGTGCGGTGAATTTACTTTCGAAAAGAATCGACTCAATTTTACGAATTTACTGCTAATGTCATATCTTCAGTATTTTGGTAATGCGGCTGAGAACAATTTGTGAATCATGAACGCCAATGAAGTATTTTGTGACAATCGTGCAAATTAATATTGTCTGAATGAAGCTCGGGTTAAAAACGATACATGAAATTTGATGTTCCGATGATCTGGAGACAACCGTTTTGCCACCTTAACGATTGCTATTTTTGTCTGGCAAAAGTGACTAGCGTTGGAAGGCACAAACGAGTGATAAACGCCACTGTCCCGACTGTTTCATTGCCAGTATCTCATTCTGATGATGTTCCATATCCTACTTGTCCCGATTCAACACATGAAAACAATCGAAAATCCGTAGATTCCGTGGAGTCAGAAGGAACCACAGGTGGTAGTACTATTACAACTGAAAGCAAAACTCACGTTTTATCGCAAGCGCAACTGAATGATTGGATAAGAGATTTGGAACTGTCAAAATAAAAACTGGAATTGCATGCTTCTCGTATGCAAAAATTCAACTTTTTGAGACCCGATGTTAAAGTGACATACTACAGAAATCGTGAAATACCGGTTGCTATACATTTTGCTAAGAAGTACAATATCTGCTATTGCGAAGACATTCCTGGCTTATTTAATACCTTCGGTCAGTCATATGTTCCACTTAAAGAGTGGCGTTTGTTTATTGATGGCAGCAAACTGAGCTTTAAGGCGAAAGTACTGCATATAGGAAACAAAAAGCCATCGATTCCAATCACGCATGCAGTCAACACAAAGGAAATGAACGAAACAATGGCGAAGCTATTCACATGTGTTAAATATGAACAACACGACTGGAAAATATGTTCTGATCTCAAAGTCGTTGGTATGCTTTGTGGTTTAAAGAGTGGCTACACAAAAAACTGCTGTTTCTCTGCAAGTAGGATTACAAAAAGGACTGGCCAGAAAGAATTGAGTCGAAAGTTGGAGAGCAACGTCCAAAACGTTCCACTCGATAAAAAAGAAAACATAATTATCTCACCGCTGCACATCAAACTTGGGCTTATGAGAAACTTTGTTAAGGCGTTAGACAAAGAAAGCGAAGCATTCACATATTTGAAAACAATTTTTTAAAATTTTCTGATGCCAAAATAAAAAAGGTGTTAAGCGATCTTCAATTCGCAGAACTTTTGTCACCAGTTGAGGCAGCGGCGTGGGATTCTTTTAGGACGACTGTTTCTAGCTTCCTCGGAAAAACCAAAAGTGAATCTTACGAGAAAATAGTCAACGAGTTACTCAGCAACTATAAAAATATGGGCGTTATATACGCTCTCTGAAAATTCACTTTCTACACTCCCATTTGAATTTTTTTCCGAAGAATCTCAGTGACGAACATGGGGAAGATTCCACCAACAGATTAAGGCAATTGTGAATCGGTACCAAGGATTTTGGGACAAAAGAATGATGGGCAACTATTGTTGGTTTCTCATCAGAGAAACCGATATATTTCTGAATGATAAATTAATGAATAAATATTTATATACAATTAAAAAAATGTAAAAATAATGTTAGATATTAAAAGAACAATAAAAATTAAGAATAAAGGATTTTTTTACAACAACCTTTAGTTCTCATTTATTTATATGACAATAAAATAAGTCGAAATGCATAAATACATAATTATCTATTAATAATTTCTATTTATAATTATCTATATTAGTGTGATTATAATAATACAATTTAGGTGCTTTCGTTCCATTAAACACAACTTTTTCATTTCTCAATAAATTTTCTTCAACAATAGCTTCTTTTTCGGAAAAATACAGGATTTTAGTAAAAAATATCAAAAGTTACTAAATATTTTGATTTCTTAACAAAATTTGCAATTTTTTTTTTTCAATTTTTCTGAAAAACAAGAAAACTCCCTTAAAATTGAATTTATTCCGCCAAAACTAACAGCTCGACCAAAAAATTATGTTGGCATTGTTTGTAGGAAATTTTATTAGCTTTTATTTGATATATCATTTGTTTGATTACTGTTGTTGGTTCTGGAGATGTATGGAATTAAGTGTAACCAACTTTTTTTTCGTTGGAAACCCTACAGTGGGCAATATCTCGAAAACGGACTGACAGGAGAATAAGAAAAAATAAATTTTTTCGGAATTAGCGACCGATTTTACATGAGAAAGGGATAGTGAAATTCATTGTACAAACAACTTTTCGTTATTTGTAAACCAGTGATTATAATAGATTATAATTTATTAAAGCCGTGCAGTGTAACCTGACTAAGTAAAACAGCTGAAGCAATGTCATTCAAGCAACGATACTTAAAGGTACATCAAAGACGAGGATACTGTATTGTCAAATGTACTGTACTGTACTCACTTCGAGGATTTACTGTATTGTCAAATTTAAATTTGTTTGTAACAAAAAAAAATTTAAGGCAGTACAAATATTTAAATAGAATTACTTATTTATCACATGTTAAATATAATTTCTTTTTATTGCTTGAAACAGCTAGTATCATAAATTTATTCCAGCAAGCGCACGAGAGCCTCACGAAGCAACTCGGCTTTGACGTACAAGTCGTGTGCTTGCAGCAAACGAACTTCAGCGATGCTAGCAGATAATCAGTTTGCGGTTGTTCTTCCGGCAGTTATTAACTTGTGCGCAAATAGTTTCGTTGAATTTTTGTTTTGAACACACATTCTAAGACGAAAATATTGGGCTTGTATTAAAAGCTCTAGAAATAGTAGATTTAGGTCTTAATAGTAGCTCTTAAATAGTAGCTTTAACGACAATATTTAGAAATTAATCCTTTATTGTTCTCAATTATATAAAAAAAAATTCGTATACGACGCAAGTCTACTATTCAAGAGGCAAAGAAAACTAATTCTTCCACCACTTATTGAATCCTAATTTAAGACAAGACTGAACGCTTTCTTCAAATAATCAAAACAGTAACGAGCTTTTTTTGTAGAAGAATACATTAGCCACAACCTCAAAGTTGTTTCTTTAATTGGCGGAGTACAAAACCAAAACTTCGTTAGTTTTCTGTTCCAACCTTTTGTTAATTCACCGTCACGAAGAGCTTCACCAAAGTCGCATTTAAGATTTTGAACCACAGATGCACCTTGTTAATAAAGTAGGATTCGTGTGTCATCGTTAATAGTTACTGGCCATAGACCAATATCTTTCAGTAGCTAATGATTTAAATTTTGTACCTCACACTCTATTTCGCTGGCTGAAGACTCTTTTGAATTTAGCAATGAAATTTTAATTCCTTCTTCCCTAGCTGTTTTATTTTTGTGCACGGCATTCCACTCGCTTTTATTCGCTTTATCTGGTATACCAAATGAAAATAAGAAAAAAAAAAAACTGATACAATTTGACTTGGCTCCCTTCAATATATGTACAAGGTGGCACAAAATTAATCACCCTATCGGAAAATATCGTAATTTTGTGAAATGGCGTTTCCATTTAAGCGGTTGCGTCAATAAAAAAAATCTTCGTTTCTGGGGCATTGAAAATCCGCGTGATGCACAAAGAGCCATTACATCCATTCAAAGCCACCGTGTGGTGTGGAGTTCACGCGGGAGAAGTGATTTGTCCGCCACTGTAACTGACAAACTCACAGGGTCATGATAAACGACTTCTTACTGCCGGAATGGGATGAGTGGGCCTTGGTTAACATGTGGTTTCAACATGACGGTGCAACTGCACAAACAGTACGAGCCACAATGGATATTGTGAAGAAAGCGTTTGCTGATCGCGTAAACTCCCGTTTTGACGATGATTTCCATGATCGAAATTTCGAGCCAAAGAAAATAAGTCCAGAGAACGAACATTTCGTATCCCAATGCCTTCGGGATATGAATTCGAGTGAAATGTTGATCAACGAGGCAGTCAATTATTCGTTCAATATTTTCAGTCAAGGATACTGTAACTACCGATAAAGGATTGTTCTATTACAAAATAGCTTTTAGTCTACTTTTGACAAGTTAACATCAAAAACTCTAAAGTTGTTAAAAAAGGTACTCATGCGGTTTAAAGAAGCAGTTAACATATAGTTCATTCTACTAAAAGTTTCTACTGCTTCTACGGTTAGAGTTAAAATTAATGACAGAAAGAATTTCCGGATGAAGTTTGAAATACAATATAGATCAGATTCTATATCGTCAATGTAACACCTATAACGAGGGCACCAAACAATTGAAGCGTATTCTAGAACGGGCCTTACTAACGATGTGAATAAGGTTTTAGTTATAAAAGACTCATTAAATTCTTTGGACCATCGTTTAATAAATCCTAGAGTACTATTAGCTCTGCTGATTGCTTTATTAATGTGAATGTGAAAGCGAAGTTTGGTGTCCATAATTACTCCGAGATCATCGAAAACCTCTAAAAACTCAAGTGTATATTCACCTATATTGTAATTAGTTCGAAAAGGTGGTCTTCGAGAAAAAGTCATTTGTTTGCACTTCCCCAAGTTGAGCTTCATGCAATTAATTTCGCAACAGTTACTAAGATGGTAAAGATTAGTTTGTAGCAATAAAGAGTCTTGCACATCTTTGTATGACAGAAAAAGCTTAACATCATCACCGTATAGCAAGATATTGCTATGCTTAACTACTGATGGAAGATCATTTACATAAAGTAAAAACAATAAAGGACCAAGACGACTTCCTTGAGGTACCCCAGAAGTAACAAGAAACTCATCTGACTTTATGAGTTTAAATATAACGCTTTGTGTTCTATTTAATAAATATGATTCAATCCACCGCACTAAATGCGTTGGAAAACCAAGAAGAGACAGTTTTATAACTAAAAGGTTATGATTTATTACATCAAAGGCTTTACTAAATCTGTTTGTAGACCTTTTCCAAAATTCTCAATAGTTTTAGATGTAAATTCTAGAAGATTAGTTACAGTAGATTTTCCAGATAAGAATCCATGTTGAAATGGAGATATTAAAGATTTAACGCTATGTGATAATTGTGAGGTTACAATAGTCTCAAAAAGCTTAGGTAGGGCGCTGAGCTTTGCAATTCCCCGATAGTTGTCTATCAAAGACCTATTGCCAGATTTATGCAGCGGAATAATAAAAGAAGATTTCCAAGCCACTGAAAAATAGGAAGATTGCAACGATGCTTTAAAAAGCATAGTAATTGGAACTACAAGTTCTTCACAGCAATATTTCAATATACAAGAAGGTCAGGACCGCTTTTATAAGATGTCTTAAGATTTTTCAAGTAGGTTGAAACAGTGTTAATATCAATTATTGGATAACAAATATCGCCAGGTTGCAGATTTAAATAATAACTTAAACTATCGTAAGAAGCAGATGAATAAGTAGTCTTAAAAATACCTGCACAAAGGTTACATATAGTAATATCAACATCCGACTCAAATGTTTTTTATTTCATAAAAGATGGATATGAATTTATCTTACGTTTAGTATTAGTATTTTTAATAATATTTTGATTTTAAGTTTCCAAGTGGGACCAGATATTAGAGAGGATTTTCTCTGAGGAACTGAAGTTGAAAAGCAATTATTAAGAGCATTGTTAAAGGCGAACACAGCAGAATCAAGGTTTTGTGGCAATATTCTTGTAGTATTGATATTAAGTAGTGATGACCAGTTGATAATTGACAAATTATTTCTTAAAATTACATAATTTGTTCTTTTAAAGTTGAACTCTGAGGGAGGATTCAAACGATTTGATATAGATTGTTTGGGAAAATTCAGAGTGATTTCAACAGTCCGATGGTGTGAGTCCTCTGGATACACAAGTGGATCAGACCTATTAACTGAAACAATATTACTATCGTCAAAAAATATAAGGTCTAACAAACGGTTATTTCTATTATAGTGATAGTTGATTTGAAAAAGTCCTTGACTCAAAAGCTCATTTAAAAATGAGTTAACAGATGAATGTTCTGAAGACGGCAGGAATACTGCAGAATTTTCAGCACAACGGTTCCAAGAAACATTAGGAAGGTTGAAGTCACCAGTTATTAAAATGTGGTCGTGAGGCTCAAGTTGTGAGCAAATTTTACCAATCGACAACAGATGTTTCCCATACACCTCAACATTGGAAGCAGGAGGAATATACGAACATGTAATATAAATTTTCAAAGAACCAAACTTCACAAGAACACAGCAAAATTCAATATCTAAAAACTCAGATACTATTATTTCTTGTGAGAAGTGTGAAGACTTAACGGCAATAAAAACGCCACTACCATTGCAAAAATTACCAGCAATAGAGTTTCTATCTTTACTGTATATATTAAAATTGTTAGACAGAATTTCAGTATTTAAAGTATTAGGTTTAAGCCAAGTCTCACTGAAAGCAATAATGTCAAAGTGAAGATTATTGCTTAAAATGAACAAATCTATCAACTTGGTATTTAAACCTCGGACATTCTGGTATACGACTAGGAACTGATGGCAACAATCTAATTTTTTGAGTTAATGGTGTGGGCAGGTAAAGTAGCTAAAGACATTTTAGGTGTTGACTAGGAATAAATTCATGAACCACGGTATTCTCAGGCCAAAAACGTTGATCCATGACTTTACCAAAGAGATCACTTGGTAAATTAATTTTAAAAGAAGAAGAGAACCGCTCATATGAAAACTTGAATTTGTGAACCGAATTGTTCTTATTAACAAGTTTTAACTTTGAGTTTATGTGATGTAAAACATCTTCTTCGGATGAGCAAAGCGTGAGGCAAATATAGACCTAACAGGCTGAACAACGACAAGTTTCTTATATATAGGCTCGTTACTGTTTTTTTTAATATCTGTTTAGGTATAGCACCAATAGAACTAGAAGCGATACTAGAAGACGAAGGAGCCGAAATTGGATCAACACAGGCTTCGAAATTTTTTTTCCTACCAGAAGGACTTGGAGAATCACTTACGACGATAGTTGGTGCCACTTCAGTAGAGGTGGGTAATGGCACAATTTTTGGAGTGTTGACACACTAGCACATGTGCACCCATGTGTGTCAACACTCTGTGTTAGCACAATTGTGCCAAGACACATTTAAAAAATTCCTTTAATAACGCTAATGATATTCAAAATATCAACACAATAAAAAGTGCTAACAACCATCGCTACTGATTTGTGAGATTAGTAAATTGCTAGATAATAGTACACTAAAAAGTGTCAAAAATAGATTTATGAAATTTAATGTAAATTAATTTTTGTTATATTGTATCTTAAGGAATCAATTTATTTATATCTATAAATATGCATGCAATCTATACATATAACAATATGCAGAAATTTAAGCAAATATTTCTACCTCAAAGAGGCGTATAGCAACACAGTCAATAATGTGCTAGCGAAGTTGATAAGCACAGTAGTGAGTTATATCCCTACAGAACACAAAAGTGCTTTAACACTCAGTGTGTCTTGTTGTGAGCGCGTCTAAGCGCTGCTTCCATTTTGTGTGCTACTGTGCCACTGTGTGTGTTAACATAGTGTGCTAGCACACATGGCACACAACTAAGCGTCAGCACAGTGTCGAAGCACAGCACAGTGTTACACACCTCTACACTTCAGCTGTTTGTAAAATAATGTCGGCTGTTGCAGGTACATTTGAAGACACAATCTTATTAGTATTTTTGTCATCACTGACAGACTCAGTTGACTGCGCTTCTTGTTCTACGCTAAAATTAGGTGAAAGCAAGATTAAATCGTTGTTAGTAGACGGAGATATGGCTATAGCAGAAGGTTTTGCGGTATTTCGAAGATTCTTATATGGTCGCTTTCGTTTAGGAGAAACAGAGGCTGCATCCATAATTTTAAACTTCTTAAATAAGTCTTCAAAACCAGCCAATCTGGCTTGAGCCGCCGCTAAATCCTTCGAAACCTCTAAAAAGCCTTTACGATATTGTCGTATAAGCTTTAAAATATCTACATCGGTAGATCTACAGTTTTCGCACGACCAACGAAGTCCTTTACCTTCATTTAGTGCATCAAAAATTCTCGCAGTCATATAACCAGCAGTTGACTAGCCTATCCGATTCACTCTTAACAGTGCAGTTACGAAAATTGCAGAACATTTTTAGTAAAATAAATAAATAAATAAAAAGTTAAAAGAAAAAATAGAAATTTTAAAAATAAATAATTAATTGAAAAAAAGTTCTTTGGCAACTCTGTTTACGAGGATGGTTTGAGGATAGGGTAACACATTGTAACTTTAGTCGACATTGTGTAAGGAAATACACCTATTATAAACTGAAATCCAATAAAGCAAACAGCATTTGAAATGGAATTCAAACTTAAATAAATTTATTTTGTCACACCCCGTATTGCACCTCTATTGCAAATCTAACTAGCGTCCTCTATAACATTCCTCCTCTTTTAATTCGTCCCAAATCTCTGTGGCAACCCTTCCACACCTTGTATCATTACTAGAAGATGTACCAGGAATGGTGGTGGCGGTGGGGATATCGGGAGTTGACTCAGTCGCATTAGTCTCAGGTTGTTGTTGTTGTTGTGAAATCTCCCCAGAGGGACAGATTCCAAAACAGGAGGAGGCGCAAGCTATGGAAACTGTGATGTATTCAACTGCTTTTCTCTATCTTCTTGGTTGTCAACTAATAAAGGTATCTCACTTGGCATTGGATTAGTCTTGGCTGCTTTTCTTTTAATTTGGTCTACATGGCGGCGTCCTTTTTTATTGTTTAATGACTGTACCGCATACGATACTAGACCTGTAACTTCAATGATTTTCCTTCCAACCAAATCGGACCATTTGTATAATTACGGAAATAAACTGAATCACCTATTTCAAAAACTCTTACCTATTTATCAGGGTGTACAGCATCTAAAACAGAACGCAAGCCTCGACCCATTAACAGCTTTGCTTGTGTTCCCTGTGGTAGTATTGGGAGTTGTGTGTTGTTTAAATAAGACACGTTGTAATTTGGTAAGCATAACTGTCACCAGTTTAATCGATTTGTTCATATATTGTACCATGCGTTCCACTAAGCCGTTACTTGCAGTGTGGTATGGTGCACTGGAATTGTATTTTATAACAAAAGCGATATAAAATTGTGTTATTTCGTCCGAATCAAATGCTATTCTACTGTCAGAAATTATTCTTTTTGGTCAGCCGTGTACATCGATTATTTCGCGCAAGCATCTCTTCACTTCAGCTGATGACATACTAGAAGCTATTTTTACTTCAAGTCATTTTGACATCGAGTCAACCAACACTAAAAAGGTATATCCCTGAATAGGTCCAGCAAAATCAATAGCAAATCTAAGTACTCCGTGACTCTTCTGGCTCAATCCAAGAAATTATTGAAACATATCCTTGTTTTCAGGAGGAGGTGCTTGTTGGATCGCCCTGACCTTTTCTTTATTGGGTGAGACTCCTTTTTCGCTTATATGGAAACCTCAGAAATCCATATCGCTCTGTACGAATAAATACTTTTGCTTATTGACTGTCAAAGTAGCTTGAGATCGTTTTTTGAAAACTGCTTCCAAGTTTCTGAAATTATCTTCTTTATCTCTTCCAGAGATAATAATATCGTCGAGATATGCTTTTACGCCCTTTACACCTGCCAATAAATTATTCATACACTTTTGAAATAAGCCAGGTGCAGCCGAAATACCAAACGGTAACCTGCATACTTTGTATATGCCCTTGTGAGTTTTCAGCGTTAAAAGCTCCGCCGAAACGTCATCACCGACTAGCTGCTGATAGGACTGTTGTAAATCTAGCTTAGTAAACAATTTACCACCTGCAATTTCAGCCATAACCTCAGAACCAAGGGCAATGAATACGCATTGCTTTCAATGACAACGTTTACTGTGCTTCGGTAATCACTACATATCCGGATAGACCCATCCGTCTTAGGAACGACAACAGTTGGCGTTGCCCAACGTGAAAACATGACCGGCTCTAAAATTTTTTGTTGTACGAGTTTTTCAATCTCCTTTTCCATAGCCGGTTTCCACGCAATAAGGCACTGTCGATGTTTTAGAAAAATTGGATTGGCTCCAGGTTAAACCTTTAACGAAATAGGTGGACCTTGATGAGAACCCAGCTCTTCGTTAAAGATGTTTCCGTACTTTCTCTACCAATGTCTTCCATTCCGCTGCCACATCCACAACACACACACCTTGCAACGAAATTCCTAAACCAGGGAACCAATCTCTACCCAACACACACGAGCCACCACATGCAATAACAACGACTCGCAAATTAAAGTATTTTTTGTTATATAATACGTTCACCATTGATGATCCCAAGACCTTTAACTCTTCTTTGGACCACGTCTTCAAAATCATCGTCGAGGAATTTAATTTTCGTTTTTTTATTGATTCGATTCCATGTTACTTCTGAAATCACCGTGCAGGCCGCATCCGAGTTTATTTCGAACGACTCTTGTACACCGTTGAGATGTACAGTTGTTAAAATCTTATGAACGTGATCGTTTGACGATTGGTCTGAATTTAATTCGTAAAAAAAGTTCGTTTTCTCCAAATGTCCATCGGAAAGCTTCAATCTTTGTGTTTCTACTGCATTCACATGTTGTGGCTGTGATGGTTTCGATAACGCTCTTTTTTTTATAGCAAGCCTTACTCGAATGACTCTTAATGTGGCAGAAATTACAATTTTTGTCCTTAAAAAACATTTATCTGCAAAATAATTTCCTTCACACCGAAAACAATGAACCTGCGTGGGCCGCTGGTATTTATTCTTCGTTGAACTGCATTAATATCGTTGTTACTTTGTACGTCCCTGACATTTCGGTATGCCGCTTCGTATGCTATAGCTAATTCGTACGCACGTTGAAAATTTATTTTCGGTTCACTAAATAAACGCTTTTGCAATGACTCATCTGTGACCCCGCACACAAAAACATGTTGTCCAACTCCTTAAAATCGCAGTGTTCAGATAGCTTCCTTAGATCCTTCACAAAATCTGCAATCGATTTGCCACTCTTTTGACAAGGTTTATGAAAAATGTAACGTTGTACTATCTCATTTGGTTTCGGATGAAAATGGCCATCTAATTTTTCTACAATTTCGTAGAACGACACATCTTTCGGAGTCAGCGGAGTAAGTAAGGAACGAATGATCTCGTATGTCGCTTCCCAACACCTGATAGAAAAACTGTCCTCATGGAGGTTCCTTCGTTATGCCATTTGCTTCAAAATAGAATTCCATCCGCTCCTTATAGGTGTTCCACGACATAGTTGGCTGAAATTGCTCCAACTTTCCAAAACTTTCAGTCGACATAGTGTTGACGTTTGCCATGCTACTTGCATTTAGCTCCATGTTTTTTTCCTCGTCGCCAAAATGTTGTGTCTTCAGTTAGAATTAGTTAAACATAAAGAGTTTTTGTTTAATTCCAATTTTCTAATTTCCAATTTTCGGAACTAACTGCATAAAAGCGTGTCAGAAACAAAGAGGCATATCTTCAAACATAGCTTTACAAAAGTATTTGTACCCGTATTCACAAAGTATACTTAGCAACTCTCTCTCTATATGTAGTTAGTGATATACAGGGTAAAAAACCTATAACACTTATGCTGGTTGCCATTTTGAGGACCAATACTGAAAAATGTGCTAGGTTGCGGAACATTCAGTTCATAATCTTGTGGCATAGGTGTTGACTTTTTTTTGTCAAATAATTTTGACAATAATGTTATCACAATTAAGGCCGTACTCTAGTCTAGGAGTACAAATTTTTTGTGGTTGTTTAAAATTCGATAAAATAAAAATTAAGAATATTTTTACCAGCTAGTTTTTTAAAATATACTTATGATATTTTGAAAATACAAAAACAAAATATAAAAAATGAAATTTGAAAATATAATTTTTTAAAACGCGTTTTTCTCTAAACTACTTTTTCTAATACGGTGGACGTGATTTCTCAAGTTCTAATGAACCGATTAACTTGAAATTTGGTGTGGACCCTCTTTATATATTCCTCTATGGTTATAACTATAATTATGCAAATATTTTCTCGGTTTTTTGCTTACTTTAAAAAATTAAAAACTTTTAAAAAAGGACTAAAAATCACTTTTTGTTTTCAAACAGCCGCCATTTTGTAAAAAATAATATTATAATTTCCGTAGTTCAGACCATAGCGACATTATTACTAAGTAAGAAATTTTTTTCTTTTCTTTTCAGGTCACCAGAAGGGTTGGAATCACGTCCACAAGGACGCGCTCTTATTTTTAACTTTACCAGCCTGTAATATTTTTAAATGTCAAGTTCCATTTATGTTTTTTGTTTTTAATTTTTTTTTTTTTATAAAAACATCAACAAACATGTTAAAACATCAATAAATATTTTTTTAAATTATTCGTGAATTAATTGTATGTTACGATTGACTTCATGACGTGCTTGTCAAGAGTGAAAATATCATCGCCAATGAAAAAAAAGCAAGTTATTTTGATGTTCAGACCTGGGGCCAAATCATTTGCGTTGGAAATGTTCAATGTGAGTTCTCGTACTCTCTTTACAGGTACACTTCCTGGAAAATTGTACTATCTGTGTTCGATCCACCGGTGAACACCCTGTAAATTGTCGGTACAGCGGTGTTCAATGATAAACTGGGGCTCTTAATCCTCACTTTCTTTTGAGCAGCGCTTGTCGCTATCTCTTTTTAAACTTAGTTACTCGTAGTTTTAAGATTTTTAATAATAAAACCGACAGATTAAGAACAAGAGTTCTTTTAAGTCATGCGAGTTTGTTTATATTCTTTGCTATTTTCGGCAACTCCCCAGTTTTCTGAAAGTTTAAATTCCCCCCACGATATTAGGAACATTTACATGGTCCTTCGAGCCGAATATGGTAGACACCTTATTCTCGCACCTTGAAATTGAAAGGCAAAGCTTATATTACAATAATGATTGCCCGGCTTTGTAATTCCCCTGTTCCTGGACGACCTTCGTAGCCAACAGAGTTTCGAAAGTGGGATAGAAGGTCGGAATTCACAATTGGTTTCATGTAGACACACATTTTTAATTTGGCAACGCGTGGAATTACGCCACAAGAGTTAGTCGATAATACTCTTTGGTGGCATGGACCTACTTCTCTCTCGATCTAACGATCAGCTTAAGATTTTCAATAATAAAAGCGACAGATAACGAACAAGAGTTATTTTAAATCCTGCCTGTTTTTATTTATTATTTGATATTTTCGGCAACTCCCCAGTTTTCTGAAAGTTTAAATTCCCCCCACGATATTCGTGTCATTTACATGGTCCATCGCGAGACAGGTTTAACAAGCTTAACTATTCATGCGACCCGTCGCGAGTTTTAAAAAAAAAAATGTAAACATATATTTGTATATACAGCTGCGGTCAAAATAATAGCAGTGCTCTAAAATTCAGACATGCTTGAATCAATAATACTAGTCCAAAAAAGTAGGATCCGGAAAAAACAAAATAATTTCTATATGACCTTTCAACGCTGATTCCAAATCTGTACTCAATTTTTACTGTTGTGGTAAGATTTTCAAGATACAGGGTATTTTACACTTTTTACACTTGTCTAGTTTTATTAATCCAGAATTTAAACAACACACCATAAGATAAAAAATTAAATTTTGTATTTTAGAGAAAATATGAAACGTTCCAACGGTATATCAACTTTTATTGTCTTATGTGTTGTAGCGGAGCTATAATTAAGAGATAATCAAACGAAATATCGCCAAATTTTGTATCTTTTGTTTTAGCGAAGCTATAATCGTCCAAAGTTAAAGTGACTGTTTTTTATGTAAAAAAACACTAAATCCACAGTTTATTTCTAAATTTTAACTTTGGACGATTATAGCTTCACGAAAACAAAAGATACAAAATTTGGCGATATTTCGTTTGATTATCTCTTAATTATAGCTCCGCTACAACACAAAAGACAATAAAAGTTGATATACCGTTGGAACGTTTCATATTTTCTCTAAAATACAAAATTTAATTTTTTATCTTATGGTGTGTTGTTTAAATTCTGGATTAATAAAACTAGACAAGTGTAAAAAGTGTAAAACACCCTGTATCTTGAAAATCCTACCACAACAGTAAAAATTGAGTACAGATTTGGAATCAGCGTTGAAAGGTCATATAGAAATTATTTTGGGTTTTCCGGATCCTACTTTTTTAGACTAGTATTATTGATTCAAGCATGTCTGAATTTTAGAGCACTGCTATTATTTTGACCGCAACTGTATGTGCATATATATGCAAAAGTGCGTGTAGCGCAAAAACAAAATAAGTTTTTTTGAAACGAAACTAATAAATAAAAAAAGCTTCAAGTTTATAATTCTTAAAAAACATATTTTTCAAGAATTATTTTTAGAGCTTGACGCCAAATACAAAATGCCACAATTTTTTAAGTCATGTAAACTGGTGCGAGCATAACCTACGAAAACATGATGACAAATTATATGCTTTCGCATATAATAAACATCTGCTTTGAAAAAAAACCTTTTCCACGCCTTCTATGGTTAAATACCAATAAAAAGTTTGAACCTAGATGGACACGTGATAAAGAAGTAAACAAAAAGCGCAACAACAAAATCTTTGCAGAATAAATGTAGTCAATTTTTTTAAATTTTGCAACTAGCAAAAGAGAAGAAAAACATTGCTTCAACAAGTGAAAAGCTTTTGGTAATTCCGTTTTGGTTTTACTGCAGTTGAGCTTATTAGCTTATCAAAGTTAGTGGACTTCATAAACCACAGAGACTACTGATGAGTCGGAGTAGCGTCCGACGAAACCATGGTCTAGTCTGCTCGGTTTGTTCTGCAAAGAACATTGTTGTTGTAGCAACCTGTTAGGCTTAAATAAAGTATTAGGCATCAAGCTCTAAAAATAACTCTTGAAAAATATGTTTTTTAAGAATTATAAACTTAACAATTAAACTAAGCCACAATTTTATAAGTCAAAAAAAGCTTCTTTTAAAAGAAAATGAAAAAACAAAAAAGGAAAGCTTAAGTACATCATCAACAACATCAGCAGCTTGAACAGCAGCGGCATCAACAGCAACATCAACAGCAGCAGCTTCAAGAGAAGCGGCATCAACAACATTATCAATACCAGCAGATTCAACAGCAGCACCAGCAACAACAACAACATTCTCAAAAACAACATTTTTTTGAAAAGGAAAAAATTCAGGTAAAATTTTTTATTTCAATCAATTTTATATTTTTATAGTACCCTTTATTACAAGTTCTTAATTTATAAAAAAGAAATCTTGTTATAAAAATTTGCCTCATTCGCGCGCTTTGGTTCGGTAAAGTTGAGAAAAAAATTATAACACTGTGCTAGTTGCAAAATCCATCAAACGGGGGACCCAGGGGGATAACATAATTCGAGTGCACTGATCCTAATGGTCATATGCGTTTTTTTAAGTTAGCTCCAATTTTCGAGTTATTCGAAAAACAAAATATCACTATTAAGAATAAAACGGAAGCAATTTTATTTTTTATTTTTTACAATTTAATTAAAGTTAAATCGATATAAATTGATAGAATAACCATTTTATCGACAAATATACATCAAATAAAAACAATTTGAAGAATATTTATTTGATTATGTTGATTTAAGAGTGATTTTAACACAAAATAATTAATACAAACAAACTTTAATGGGCCCTTAAGCAACGACAACATTTCATGGCTTTGAAGATTTCGGGGAAGTGCATTTTTAGAGATAGCGTGGGCTAATGTTTACATTAGCTTAACGCTTGCTTTAATAAGTTGATGATTTTGAATCATATCAAAGAGCTGAAACGTCTTAATTATGTGTAGCAAACTTCCATATAGGAATTTTTCCGGGAATTGCTAAATAGGCTGATCCCCACACTATGGTGCAATATTATAAACAGTACTGATTAAGAGTCAGCACTTTTGTTATAAGGTAAACTACTCAACAATTTGTACAAAAGAATATAATGCAATAACAATAGAGTTCAGCTACTACAGCTTTTTCGCACATTCTCAGCATTAATCTATTTGAAGCCACAATTCAGATTTCATTGAAATATTTCAATGTAATGAATTCCAGGGGCTCCAAACAAATCAATGTGGGAAAAATTTACCCACCACAGAATGGATTGGGCTCAGGGACAACACAGGACATAACAACTAACCATGCATACACAAACACAGATCTAATAACACAATAGCTTTCAATCTACTTTTGAGTTGACCTTTTGACAAACTAACATCAAAAAATGTACAGTTGTTTACAGAGGCACTCATGCGGTTCAAGGGAGCAGTAGCCATGTAATTTGTTCTACTAAATGGTAGATAAATTAAGTTGTTAGCATTTCTACTACTTCTACGGTTAGAGTTAAAGTTTACAAGAAAAAGTAATTCCGGACAATCGAATACACCGGTTATGAGTTGGTGTAAATAGACGATATCCGCAGACTTCCTCCGTTCACTTAAAGATTGCATTTTTAAAAGTTTTAAACGATCCTCGTAAGGAGGAAGGTTCAAAAAATCAATCCCACCTAAGCCCCTAAGAGCAAACCGAACAAAACGTTTTTGGATTCTCTCTATACGTTCAACATGCACACTATAACTTGGGGACCAAACTTGACTTGCGTACTCCAAGTGAGGGCGCACTATTGCATAATACAACGTAGAAGTTGTAATCATGCTATGGAATTCTTTGGCCCAACGTTTTATAAATCCAAGCATTGAAGATGCTTTTTTACAAATGTAATCAATATGATTGTTGAACGATAGCTTAGAATCCATGCATATACCAAGGTCTTTGACGGCCTCAACACGACTTAAAGCAGTATCTTTAATATTGTAGTCAAAAATTAAATTATTCCTTTTGCGCGAAAAGGTCATAGTTTGACATTTAACAGGATTTAGAAACATATTATTTTTAAAGCACCAAACTTCAAAAGATTTCAGGTCAGCCTGGAGTAGGTTGGAGTCGTCTTTAGCATTTATTGTTCTGTATATTTTCATATCATCTGCATAAATTAACAGGTGAGAGTGTTTAATAATGTGGGTAACATCATTAATGGTTAAAATAAACAGAAGTGGACCTAAGTGACTGCCTTGAGGAACACCTGATTCCGCAACAAATTCAGGTTATTCAGGCTTATAGACGATTTTTTCCAAAATTGAGGAAAAAGGCCTTCATTTATAGATTTATTAAACAACAAAGAAAGTGGTTGACACAAAAAAGAACCGCATTGTTTTAACACAGCGGCAGGAATTCCATCACGTCCAGCGCTAAAATCTTCATCTATCGATCCAATATAATTAAAAATATCCTCAGCGGTAAAGGATATAGATTCCAAAGAAACCTTGGGTGAAGAACTCATATAATCAAAATACCCAACATCAGGGTTAAAAGAATCGGAACAAAATGATTCTTTAAAAAGAGAAGCAAATAGGCCACAGATTATGACGGGATCATCAGTAAATCCGTCAAGAGTTTTAAATGATGAAGGGAATCCATCGGATTTCTTTTTTGTATTTTTGAATCCCCAAAATTTCCTTGGATCAGACAAAATTCTCAGTTTAATATTGTCTAAGTATTCATTATATAACGTAGCTGAGCGAATTTAAAATTCCAGAAACAAACATTTGTAAGTTTCTAGGTCAAAATGTAGGTTATATATACAACGTGGTGACCGTGGCATGCAGGTTAAGTGTGTGGCTTAGCATGCTCGGAGCCCGGGTTCGGTCCCCAGCCGCGGCGAAAAAGTTTTTTTCAATAAAAAATTTTTCTGATCGGTCACCACCTCTCTGCAGACAATGCAGGTTCGAACATTTGTATGTTATTACTCCATGATTTTTGGGTACAAAAGCAAACTTCTTAATAGGATGTTTGGGTTGAAATAAAAACTTATTTCATTTAGTCTGATTGGTGGGTATTACAAAGAGTATTTTGGTTAAGTACACGAATGTAATTTTTCGTTACAATTCACAGAGGAATAAAATAAATGGTCAAGAATTACAAATTTTTTCTTCGTGGGTCTAAAGTTTTGGTGTTCAAAATTCTCGAAAACAAGAGCTAACATAAAAAAACGCTTAGCACCATTAGAATCAGCATACTTCAATTAGGTTATCACCCCGGGTCCGCCGTTTGATGAGAAAAAAAAGTGTCCCATTCGAGCACAGTGTTATTCTTCAAGTGCAAGTTACTGTTTGATAATTGTTTATAAAGTAGAATATATCGGTTTTAACCACAAAATGTGGCGGGAAAACCACATATATATATATAAATTTATACAAAAAGGTTCCATGAACTTGAGACAGACTTGCAAAGAATTATTTTTCATCTATTTCTTTAAAAAACAAAAAAAAAGTTTTTGTACTCACGGTTGACTTGTACCAAAGGGGAGTTTTTTGTATAAATTACAAAAACAAAAATATCAGCATACTGGGCTGTATTAGTATTTTTGGAGCCAAAAACAGGTAAAAATTTTATGGAGCAAGAGTCTCAGCAGCATTTCTGCACTCTTGTTCAACAATTTTTGCATTCTTCTTTGTGCGGTGTACGCAGCGATCGACGCCAGAACCGTGCTTTGTGCTTGCTAATCAGGGACATAACAGTTATGCAACTTTTTTGGAATTGGTTATAAATAACACTGGTTTACAAATAACGAAAAGTTGTTTGTACTTTGAATGCCACTATCCTTTTCTCATGTTAAATCGGTCGCTAATTCCGAAAAAAAATTTTTTTTTTTCTGTCACTCCGTTTTCGAGATATTGCCCACTGTAGGGTTTTCAATGAAAAAAAAAAGTTGGTTCCACTTAATTGCATATATCTCCAGAAGCAACAACAGTAATCAAACAAATGATATATCAAATAAAAGCTAATAAAATTTCTTACAAACAATGCAAACATCATTTTTTGGTCGAGCTGTTAGTTTTGGCGGAATTAATTCAAATATCGGGGATTTTTTTATTTTTCAGAAAAATTTCCAAAAAAAGACAAAATAGTTGCAAATTTCGTTAAGAAATCAAAATATTTTGTTGCTTTTGATATTTTTTACTAAGAGCCTTTATTTTTCCAAAAAAAATAAGCTATTGTTGAAGAAAATCTATTGAGAAATGAA
Organism: Tetanocera ferruginea; assembly: GCA_958299015.1. NCBI lineage: Eukaryota > Metazoa > Arthropoda > Insecta > Diptera > Sciomyzidae > Tetanocera > Tetanocera ferruginea. The sequence continues at coordinate 80,851,670 of OY282641.1, read as the reverse complement.
AAAGTTGTGTTCAATGGAACGAAAGCACCCAAGTTATGTTTTTTTTACAAATTTTTTTGTCATATAAATAAATTGGGTTATTGTACAATAATTTTTTATTTTTCATTTTTATTGTTCATAGGAATCAAGTCAAAGGTTTGGTAGGCTCACGACTGAGAATGCAACCGTCGAAACCGTCACAGCAAAACGTCTGATTTCGACACTTATGGCTATAAGAAAGAGAGCCTACCTGTTTTTATTATGCCATGTGCAGACTTATTTTGTGTTTTTTTGACAGTTTCGGCGGTTGCTCTCTGAGTCGTGGACCTACCTTCCTTTATTGTACCTGCAGCACTTTCGAGATGTATAAAAGCAAAAACATTCATGCATTATACTAAAAAACGTGGCAAACAAACGGACGCATAATTTGTAACGAAAGAAAAAAAATAAAAAATAAGATATACTTCAAAATAAAATGAGTAAAAGACTGCGAAAATTCCAGTGTAAAAACGACCCAGATATTTTCTGCTACGTGTGCGGTGAACTTACTTTCGAAAAGAAACCAGTCAATTTTACGAATTTATTGCAAATGTCATATCTTCATTATTTTGGTATTGCGGCTAAGAACATTGGTAAATCATGGACGCCAAGTATTTTGTGTCAGTCGTGCAAATTAATATTGTCTGAATGGAGCTCGTGTAAAAAACGATACATGAAATTCGATGCTCCGCTGATCTGGAGACAACCGTTTTGCCACCTAAACGATTGCTATTTTTGTCTGGCCAAAGTGACTGGTGTTGGAAAACACAAACGAGTGATATACGCCACTATCCCGAATGTTTCATTGCCAGTATCTCATTCTGACGATGTTCCATATCCTACTTGTCCCGATTCAACACGTGAAAACAAGAGATTTGGAACTGTCAAAGGAAAAATCGGAATTGCATGGTTCTCGTTTGCAACAATTAAACTTTTTGGGACCCGATGTTAAGGTGACATACTATAGAAATCTTGAAAAACCGTTTGCTATACACTTTACTAAGAATGACAATATCTGCTATTGCGTAGACATTCCTGGCTTATTTAATACCTTCGGTCAGCCGTACATTCCCAAAGAGTGGCGTTTGTTTATTGATGGCAGCAAAGTGAGCTTGAAGGCGGTATTACTTCATATAGGAAACAAAAAGCCATCGATTCCGATCGCACATGCAGTCAACACAAAGGAAACGTACGAAACAATGGCGAAGCTATTGACATGTATTAAATATGAACAACACACTGGAAAATATGTTCTGATCTCAAAGTCGTTGGTATGCTTTGTGGTTTACAGAGTGGCACAAAGCACTGCTATTTTGTATGCAAGTGGGATAGTCGAGCACGTGAACACCACTATTACAAAAAGGACTGGCCAGAAAGAATTGAGTCGAAAGTTGGAGAGAACAACGTCAAAAACGTCCCACTCGTCAAAAAGGAAAACATAATTCTCCCACCGTTGCACAGCAAACTTGGACTTATGAAAAACACTGTCAAGGCGTTAGACAAAGAAAGCGAGAATCTCGGTGACGAGAGCGACGAACATGGGGAAAGATTCCACCAACAGATAAAAGTAATTGAGAATCGGTACCAAGGATTTTGGGACAAAGGAATGATGAGCGACTATTGTTGGTTTCTCATCAGAGAAACCGATCCCGAGTTAAATAAACGACAAAACAAGAATTCTAATCATTTTTAATTTCTGAATGATAAATAAAAATCATTTACAATGTAAATAACAATAGCTGCGTTCGATTCGCCAGTGCTCAACTCGCTTGTGAATAAAACGTCTACTCGTTTAACTCTTATTTGCTCAACAGTTGGCAACGCCTTTGTCATGACGACCACATAAATAAATAAATTAAAATTTTTTACCTGCCAAAAAATCAATCGGCATAAGACATTTTGAAATATTTTGAAAATAAACAAGCAAAGAAACTCTAAAGTCGGTCTAGCCCGACTATGGCATACCCTAAACCTCCTATCATATTAAAATATATATTGATATACTTAAACCAACATAAATAAATTCTTATTTTTTCTTAATTATGAATTAATTAACTTAATTCTTAATAGTGTAGATCCTTGGGTCCATGTGAATGAGTGTATTGTATTGTATCATGCAATTATCTCAACTCCTTATCCTGTGTTTACGGACAACACACAGACGGACGGACGGACGAACGGACAGACGGACATGTCTTAATCGACCCACGAGGTAATCAAGAATATATATACTTTTCTATACTGGGCTCGCTTATTTCAAGGTGTTACAAAGGTTGCACAAAGTTAATATACACTGACCTTTCATGTTTAGGGTATAAGCAGTTGACTGCTTGAAGAAATTTGATTTTGTTTTTGTACTCACGTCATATTTTGGCAGAATCTATGACAGTTAACTCTACCCCGTACACAAACCAACTAAAAAGCAAGAACTTGGCAACGCAACTTTACTCAACTCAATAGGTAGTTGACTTTCTCTATGCTCAACTAGCTGGAGACTTTGTTCGAACGCAGCTAATATAAATGATTTAAGGGAACAATAAAAATTATTAATAATAATTATATACAATTTAAATAATGTAAATTATTAAAGAACAATAAAACTTAAGAATATATGATTTTATTACAACAACCTTTAATTCTCATTTTTTTTATGGCAAAAAATAAGTCCAAATGCATAAATTGATAATCACACAATTTGGGTTCTTTCGTTCCATTCAACACAACTTTTTCATTTCTCAATAGATTTTCTTCAACAATAGCTTATTTTGTTTGGAAAAATAAAAGCTTTTAGTAAAAAAATTTCAAAAGCAACAAAATATTTTGATTTCTTAACGAAATTTGCAACTATTTTGTCTTTTTTTGGAAATTTTTCTGAAAAATAAAAAAAATCCCTGATATTTGAATTAATTTTGCCAAAACTAACAGCTCGACCAAAAAATGATGTTTGCATTGTTTGTAAGAAATTTTATTAGCTTTTATTTGATATATCATTTGTTTGATTACTGTTGTTGGTTCTGGAGATATAAATAATTAAGTGGAACCAACTTTTTTTTTTTCGTTGAAAACCCAACAGTGGGCAATATCTCGAAAACGGAGTGACAGAAAAAAAAAAAGTTTTTTTTCGGAATTAGCGACCGATTTTACATGAGAAAAGATTAGTGGCATTCAAAGTACATATTGGCTGTAAGCCAGTGTAATCATTATAATCGGTTAAAATGGCATATTAGTTATCAATAATTGTTATTTTTAAGAAAAATGTTTTTTGGTTATTGCATAACTTTTATTTTTGAGAAATAAATTTTTAGGTTGACTTATAACAGTTATTTTCTGAAGTTAATTTTTTTTGGTTGAAGTGTCAAAAATCAAGTTAAATGTGTAGCCAATCGCATACAATGTCACTTTTATGGGTTCCATGGAACATTTGGACAAAATTGGATGATTCTATGGCCAATCGGATGCAGTGGGATTATCTGAGGTCATAGGTGGGTCATTGGCGCTTTTATGGGTTCCATGGAACATTTGGACATAATTGGATGATTCTTTGGCCAATCGGATGAAATGGGATTATCTGAGGTCACAGGCGGGTCATTGGCACATATATGGGTTCAATGGAACTTTTGGACAAAAATGGGTGATTGTATGGAAAATCGGATGAAATGGGATTATCTGAGGTCACAGGCGGGTCATTGGCACATATATGGGTTCAATGGAACTTTTGGACAAAAAGGGGTGATTCTATGGCCAATCGGATGAAATGGGATTATCTGAGGTCACAGGCTGGTCATTGGCACATAACATTTGGACCAAAATGGATGATTCTATGGCCAATCGGATGCAGTGGGATTATGTGAGGTCATAGGTGGGTCATTGGCACTTTTATGGGTTCCTTGGATTATTTGGACAAAAATTATTAAAACTTTTAATTTCAGAGAGTTTTTTCTCTATCTTGGCGTTTCGTAAAATTCACTTTGGATAACTAAGGACAATATTAAGAAAATAAATTAAAAATACTTCTGGAAAGAGACTTATCGTGATTGCTAACACATTTCAAAGAAAATGAAACAAAAGTTTAGTTAAAAAAAAATTTAAAACCGTCTAAATTCGACTGAGTTTTGCTCCGAAAGTGGAATCTTTTAAATTACAGCTCTATTTTTCAAACAATTGCTATTGGAGGAATACATAGGAGATAATTTTGGTCAAAAATTTTAGTTTTAGGAAAAAATTCAAATTCAATAAATTCAGAAGCTCTTCTCAAACCAAATTTCATATGGATTGAATGGCGGCTTTTTAGAAAAATTTAATTTCTCTTTTATAAGGTTGGGGCTTTTCTCCTCAAGCGAAACCACAGCTTTTAAAATGGGTTTGCAAATCTTTAGCCTAAATCTAATTTAATGACATATGAATTATTAAAATTGGTGTATTGGTCTTGGAGGAGTTGAAGTCACAAAAAAGCTTAGCCTTTAAATTATATAGATAAGGTTCCGTTAGTAAGCCATAGCATACAGTTCTGATAGTTCTTCTGAAGTTGGTTTTTTTATTTATATTTCGACACTAAGCACTACAATAGAAACTGTTTCTATTATTTTTTTCCACCACAGTATGTATATGTATGTATCAAAAACATACAATCGAAAGAACTCCAAAGTGATGAGTTTTCAGAACTTCCCGAGAGAAAGTGACCAAGAAGTCAAACATGCTTCATTCCTCGTTCCGTTCTGAAGAACGAAGCATGTTTCACTTCTTTTTGACTCATTGCTTTATCACGCCAAATTCTGCTAAACAAACATTTCGGAGGTCTATTCTGCTTATGCTTTTATTTTGTAAATATAATTTTAGCAGTGGCTTATATTGCATCCGATTGGCCATAGAATCATCCAACTTTGTCCAAGTGTTCCATGGAACCCATAAAAGTGCCAATGACCCACCTGTGACCTCAGATAATCCCACTACATCCGATTGGCCAAAGAATCATCCATTTTTGTCCAAAAGTTCCATTGAACCCATATATGTGCCAATGACCTGCCTGTGACCTCAGATAATCCCTCACCGATTGGCCATAGAATCATCCATTTTGGTCCAAATGTTCCATGGAACCCATAAAAGTGCCAATGACCCACCTGTGACCTCAGATAATTCCACTGCATCCGATTGGCCAAAGAATCATCCATTTTTGTCCAAAAGTTCCATTGAACCCATATACAGTGTCGGACAAAACATATTGACCTGAACATCTGCTTATATTCTTTTTCAAAAATTCTTTAAAAGCAAAGATCGAACTCATCTAAAAACAATTGTAAAAGAAAAAATTAAGTTTATAGTTCACAAAACAAACAAAATATATTTATTTTCTTCATGTTTTTTAAATAAAAAAAAATTAATGAAACAATATGTCAAAAACTCACGCGACAAAACATATTGGACTATTATTAAAATTCAATATTTTGTAGCATAGCCCCTGTTTTTAATAACATCTCTACATCTTCTTGGCATGGACGTAATAAGGTTATCCATGATGTTTTGAGGAACAGCTGACCAAGCGTCTTTTATTGCTTCAAATAATTTATTTTTGTCTCCATGTACACCCTCTCTATTTATTTTCCTATTCACAATTTCCCACAAGTTCTCAATCGGGTTGAGATCTGGGGATTGTGCTGGCCACTTCATGACGTCGATACCTTCCTCCACAAACCAGTCTTTTACATACTTGGACGAGTGTTTTGGGTCGTTATCTTGTTGGAACTGCCAAGACAGTGGCATATTCCATTCTGCATAGGGAAGCATCACATTTTGGAATATATCTTTGTACATGAACCTATCCATTATTCCGTCGATTTTGTGTAAGGGTCCTAAGCTTTTACCAGAAAAGCAACCCCACACCATTACACATCCACCTCCATGCTTAACAGTACTTTTACAATATCGTGGATCTAAACGTTTGTTCTTTGGTCTGCGAACTCTCTTCATTCCATCTGAATCTTTCAAATTAAATTTGGATTCATCCGAAAATAAAACAGTATTCCACTTCTGCACTGTCCAATTCAAATGATCTTGCGCGAACTTTATGCGGCACTTTCGATTTTTCTCCGATATAAAAGGCTTTTTCGCCGCACGAAAACTTTTAAGTCCAGCTGCGCAAGCTCTACTTTGCACTGTTCTTGTGCTTATGTGGAAATTAAGGGTCTCCAAAACACGTGGAGCAGATTTATCAGGATACTTTTTAAATTCCCTGACATTTCTGGCATCTTCCTTGTGTGTTGTGCATCTTGGACGCCCTCCACTGTGAACCGTTTCAACACTTCCCGAAGCATTATATTTTTTTATTATAAAACTTACACTAGATTTCGTCACAGAATATTTCTTAGAAATATCTTTTTGGGATAAACCGTTTCCAAAGTCTCTTAAAATTAGATTTTTGAACTGAGCATTGTACTTTGTTCTTGCTATTTTCGATAATTTTAAAAAAATATGTAAACGATTCTTAATTTTCACCGTCGCGCTATAAAAACATTTGGATAATGAAAAATATTTGAATTTTGGACAAGAATAACTGTAAATGCAGTCACTCTCATCAATTAATGGATGCACTCTCTTTTATCAAAAGATAACGGTTATATTTGATTATTTATTCAACAACAAAGTGATGAGTCCAATATGTTTTGTCGCGTGAGTTTTGGATATGGTTTAAGTATGATCATGAAATAATGTGCGCTCTCAAAAAAAAAAAAAAAAAAATGTTATTGTTTAGTTAATGAGAAACTATGTACTATCTTCTTCTATGTATTTGAGATGGATACAACACATATTTAAAGAGAATAACAAATAACAATACAGAGCGCATGCAGTCCAATATGTTTTGTCCGACACTGTATGTGCCAATGACCCGCCTGTGACCTCAGATAATCCCATTTCATCCGATTGGCCAAAGAATCATTCAATTATGTCCAAATGTTCCATGGAACCCATAAAAGCGCCAATGACCCACCTGTGACCTCAGATAATCCCACTGCATCCGATTGGCCATAGAATCATCCATTTTGGTCCAAATGTTCCATGGAACCCATAAAAGTGCCAATGACCCACCTGTGACCTCAGATAATCCCACTGCATCCGTTTGGCCAAAGAATCATCCATTTTTGTCCAAAAGTTCCATTGAACCCATATATGTGCCAATGACCCGCCTGTGACCTCAGATAATCCCATTTCATCCGATTGGCCAAAGAATCATCCAATTATGTCCAAATGTTCCATGGAACCCATAAAAGCGCCAATGACCCACCTGAGACCTCAGATAATCCCACTGCATCCGATTGGCCATAGAATCATCCATTTTGGTCCAAATGTTCCATGGAACCCATAAAAGTGCCAATGACCCACCTGTGACCTCAGATAATCCCACTGCATCCGATTGGCCATAGAATCATCCATTTTGGTCCAAATGTTCCAAATGACCCACCTGTGACCTCAGATAATCCCACTGCATCCGATTGGCCAAAGAATCATCCATTTTTGTCCAAAAGTTCCATTGAACCCATATATGTGCCAATGACCAGCCTGTGACCTCAGATAATCCCATTTCATCCGATTGGCCAAAGAATCATCCAATTATGTCCAAATGTTCCATGGAACCCATAAAAGCGCAAATGACCCACCTATGACCTCAGATAATCCCACTGCATCCGATTGGCCATAGAATCATCCATTTTGGTCCAAATGTTCCATGGAACCCATAAAAGTGCCAATGACCCACCTGTGACCTCAGATAATCCCACTGCATCCGATTGGCCAAAGAATCATCCATTTTTGTCCAAAAGTTCCATTGAACCCATATATGTGCCAATGACCCGCCTGTGACCTCAGATAATCCCATTTCATCCGATTGTCCAAAGAATCATCCAATTATGTCCAAATGTTCCATGGAACCCATAAAAGCGCCAATGACCCACCTGTGACCTCAGATAATCCCACTGCATCCGATTGGACATAGAATCATCCATTTTGGTCCAAATGTTCCATGGAACCCATAAAAGTGCCAATAACCCACCTGTGACCTCAGATAATTCTACTGCATCCGATTGGCCATAGAATCATCCATTTTTGTCCAAATGTTCCATGGAATCTATAAAAGTGCCAATGACCCACCTGTGACCACAGATAATCCCACTGCATCCGATTGGACATAGAATCATCCATTTTGGTCCAAATGTTCCATGGAACCCATAAAAGTGCCAATGACCCACCTGTGACCTCAGATAATCCCACTGCATCCGATTGGCCAAAGAATCATCCAATTATGTCCAAATGTTCCATGGAACCCATAAAAGTGCCAATAACCCACCTGTGACCTCAGATAATCCCACTGCATCCGATTGGCCAAAGAATCATCCATTTTTGTCCAAAAGTTCCATTGAACCCATATATGTGCCAATGACCCGCCTGTGACCTCAGATAATCCCATTTCATCCGATTGGCCAAAGAATCATCCAATAATGTCCAAATGTTCCATGGAACCCATAAAAGCGCCAATGACCCACCTATGACCTCAGATAATCCCACTGCATCCGATTGGCCATAGAATCATCCATTTTGGTCCAAATGTTCCATGGAACCCATAAAAGTGCCAACGACCCACCTGTGACCTCAGAGAATCCCACTGCATCCGATTGGCCAAAGAATCATCCATTTTTGTCCAAAAGTTCCATTGAACCCATATATGTGCCAATGACCCACCTGTGACCTCAGATAATCCCACTGCATCCGATTGGCCAAAGAATCATCCATTTCTGTCCAAAAGTTCCATTGAACCCATATATGTGCCAATGACCCGCCTGTGACCTCAGATAATCCCATTTCATCCGATGTTTTTTTTTTTTTTTTTTTAGCTTTGAACCAAGGATTTCAGGTATCAATCCTATTCAGTCAAGTCTGCCTTGGTTCGGAAATGGGGACATAGATAAGTAGGAGAGAAAGGGAAATCAAGAGAAACAAGTGTAGAATGTTCTAATGTGGCGGAGTGCTATATCAACATTCGAATTTGATTCTGAGGCAAGTGTTATGCCTTTACCTCAGTCAATTCGAGTTATCAAGCAATCTCATTCCACAAACATCTCTACCACCAACTACAACTTCCAAAGTCATATATATTGATGAAGTTTTAATTTCAGTTGATTAGAAATGAGGAAAGAATTAAAGAAAGGTAAAAGCGTAGGACCATGGCTAGACCGGGATTCGAACCCGGAACCTCTGGGTTGGCAGTCAAGCACGCTAACCACTCGACTACCGAGGCTCCAAGGAATCATCCATTTTTGTCCAAAAGTTCCATTGAACCCATATATGTGCCAATGACCCGCCTGTGACCTCCGATAATCCCATTTCATCCGATTGGCCAAAGAATCATCCAATTATGTCCAAATGTTCCATGGAACCCATAAAAGCGCCAATGACCCACCTATGACCTCAGATAATCCCACTGCATCCGATTGGTCATAGAATCATCCATTTTGATCCAAATGTTCCATGGAACCCATATATGTGCCAACGACCCACCTGTGACCTCAGATAATCCCACTGCATCCGATTGGCCATAGAATCATCCATTTTGGTCCAATTGTCCATGGAACCCGTAAAAGTGCCAATGACCCACCTGTGACCTCAGATAATCCCACTGCATCCGATTGGCCAAAGAATCATCCATTTTGGTCCAAATGTTCCATGGAACCCATAAAAGTGCCAATGACCCACCTGTGACCTCAGATAATCCCACTGCATCCGATTGGCCAAAGAATCATCCAATTATGTCCAAATGTTCCATGGAACCCATAAAAGCGCCAATGACCCACCTGTGACCTCAGATAATCCCACTGCATCTGATTGGCCATAGAATCATCCATTTTGGTCCAAATGTTCCATGGAACCCATTAAAGTGCCAATGACCCACCTGTGACCTCAGATAATCCCACTGCATCCGATTGGCCAAAGAATCATCCATTTTTGTCCAAAAGTTCCATTGAACCCATATATGTGCCAATGACCCGCCTGTGACCTCAGATAATCCCATTTCATCCGATTGGCCAAAGAATCATCCAATTATGTCCAAATGTTCCATGGAACCCATAAAAGTGCCAATGACCCACCTATGACCTCAGATAATCCCATTTCATCCGATTGGCCATAGAATCACCCATTTTTGTCCAAAAGTTCCATTGAACCCATATATGTGCCAATGACCCGCCTGTGACCTCAGATAATCCCATTTCATCCGATTGGCCAAAGAATCATCCAATTTTCTCCAAATGTTCCATGGAACCCATAAAAGTGACATTGTATGCGATTGGCTATACATTTAACTTGATTTTTGACACTTCAACCAAAAAAAATTAACTTCAGAAATAACTGTTATAAGTCAACCTATATATATATTTCTCAAAAATAAAAGTTATGCAATAACCAAAAAACATTTTTCTTAAAAATAAAAGTTATTCATAACGAAAATTTTTTTTGGGTTAAAATTGCTCCAATTTTTCTTCTGTGAAATAAAAAATAACAATTATTTTCCGTCCCTGTTGCTAATAGCAACCCCAAGTTGTATTTAAAAAGTTTTACTCTCTCACGCACTCAATTAAATTGTTTGCATTCAAAGTTAAGACTGCATCTCGTGCCTGCTGCGCTTGATACACAGCTCTTTAGCCGGCTGCATATACTTGTAAGTGGGAGAGGTACAATATAGAGCTGCACAATAAGGTATCAATTTGCAAACAAAATTGAATTAGCCTATTTTCATAAAAAAATTGCACTGTGGGCTAAACACAAAATTTTGGAAGCACAAATTTATTGGATTAGAGGAGAAGAAAAAATAATAATATATTAATTAAATGAATTACAAATAAAAAAGAAACTATATAAAACAAAATTGTTTTTCTCTGTTATTATTCTAATATATTAAATCAAATGTTTGTCCTTCTGTCTGTCTGTCAGTCTGTATGTTCCGTATAGGATCGCGCACCGTTAGATCTGATAGAAAGATCTGAAATTTGGACACCGAGTACGATTCATAGAGAGAAAGATCAAAGGGGTGTAAAAAGTGGGCGGAAGTATATGGGCGTGGCACTCCATAATAACTTCTAAACTCCTGAACCGACTTCAATGAAATTTGGTATGAAGATTTAACTGCTCCCAAAATAAAACATAGGATATACAAATTCTAAAGACTTCCGCAAAAAGGCGCTATAAGTAGTGCATTCTTAAGACTCAATAACTCCTAAATGACTTGACCGATTTTTCTAAAATTTGAAACGTGAAATAACCTGACCCTGCAACAGAATTGATGGTATTTAAGTTTCAGAAAACTTCCGTGAGAGGGCGCTTTATTCAAACAAATATGTCTGGCTCATTCACGTCAAAACGGGTGAACCCATTTTGATTAAACTTGGTAAGCATTTGTATCTGTTGCTGAAATATATCCTTTGCTTTTAAAAGTTCTTTCGACAAAAATCAAGGAAAGAGCCGAAGGCAACAAAGTCAAGAACCAAAGACTAACGAATAAAGATAAGTTTAACGAAAACGAGCAGAAGCTATATAAAGATGAACAAAAATCAACCGAACAGTATCGAACAAAACCGAAGTTGAAGGAAGACAATCCAAAAATCGAATCGATGATAAAATAATTTTTTAAAATTTGCATTTTCTTGAGATAAAATTGCATAGTAAATGCACGCTAAGACAAACTTTAAACGCATTTTTCTCGAAATGATTTTTTTCAAACTGGTTGACCATTTTCCTCAGAAACCAGACGTCAGATTGAGACGTTGATGATGTAATTTTTTTGTTGTTATAATGTCCGGCTGATACAGTTACGGAAATTTTACTAAACACTTACGACGGAAGGAGTGGGTGTTAAAATTAAATAAAATTAAATTTTATTTTCTTTCATTATAGCTTCATTCTGTATCCCTATCCGAACTCTCGTTTCGTTCAAAACACTGCTCGTTCGTTGTTTTCAAATATATTTTCGAACAGAATACAGAACGATAACAGCTCGTTGATAAAAATATTGTTAAAAAAAATAATACCACCAGTACTGCACTCCGTGTTGGTGGCTCGATGAAGGTGCAAGGGGACATTGGCCAAAAGCAGTGAAGACACTTGAAAAGAAATGTTATTAAAAATTTACTTAGAGACTACTAGCTGTTGTATATTTGTGCTGTCTTCGCCATTTCACTCCCAAAACCTTTCCATTAGTTTGGTCTAAATTGCAATAAAATCAAGTTGCAATTGTTGTTAATATTTATTTACAATACTTAACACTTTCACAAATACACATAATTTTTGAAAATAAACTTTATAGTTTGTTAAACAAAAATAGCTGTCTTCTAATAAAAACAAACTAAATGAAGGCATTGCCAACGAACAACAAACAAAGCTTAAAGAAAAGTTTAAGAAATCTTTAAGAAAATTTATGAAATTTAGAAAACTTCGGAAATGTTTTATCTTGCAATGCTGAATTTGACAAATGCTTGTGTATAACAGTTCAAATAACCGTAAGAAGCATAAGCCTGCTGTAAGGATTGGCGAGCAAGTTCGTTAGATATACAGATTTCAATTGGAAGACAATATCGTTCGCCTAGCACTCGTTCGTCGAGTCGTTCGTTAGGGATAGAAAATGATGCTACTAATTTTTCATTTTTTTACAGTTTTTGCTGTAATAAGGCAGTTTAAAGAAATATATATTATATATACATACAGCTGCGGTCAAAATAATAGTAGTGCCCACAACGTTTAAAATTATAAAAATATAATAAAAATTTAAAATAAAATTAGCACGTCATTGGATTTAATGATTTTTGTTAAGAATTAGTATTCTCCACATCTTATCTTTTATTTAACAAATACTTTGAACAAAGACAATCTATTAGCTCAAAACAACTTAAAATATATGCCACTTGCGTCATATTACAGCGGCCAAAAAAATAGTAGTGATTATAAAAAGACAACAAAAATAGAAAAATATCAAAAAATTTGGTAATTAACTTCACAGTTCAGATAAATTGTATTTCTTTTATTTATTTATTGTAAGCTAAGCCTTTGAGGCTTTATAGCTTTTAAAATTTAGCAATACACAAAAAATTAATATATATTATTAATATATATAACAATAAATATATAACAGTAAATTCATCGACAGTCAAACCGTTCGGACGTGTTTTTAATAAGCTCCGCCAAATTAAAATTTTTCCCTGACCTTCCTCAACAACCTAAATTAACAAGCAAAAATATAAGCGTGCGTTAAGAAAAAATAAAAAGAAATATAAATTGCTAACACTGCTCATTACCCACGGAAGCAAGCACAGTGAACTCCAAAGACTGCAAAAACAATAAAAACAATAAAATAGTGCAACTGAATAAAAAAAAGTAAAAAAAAAAAAAAAAAAAAATAATAAATTTACCCAATTTTAACCGCAAATAAAAAGTGCCAAAAGAACTTAATAAAGTGCTTACGCTGCGGATTTCCTGACCCACTGAAGCAAGTGCAGTGAACTATAAAAACTGATTAAATAATAAAATTTAAAAGTGCTACCAAATCAAAAAACATTTAAATAAAAAGCCACCTACTTTCTGCGTCACAGTGAAAAAAAATAAAAATTTTAACAATGGAATCAACATGTGATAAGCAAACCTGCGTCATTGAAGACAAAACAATTCCTATTCTCACCTGCAAGGGTATTTGTGGGAAAGCATTTCATGACTGCTGTGTTGGGCTATCGAGGAGATGCCTCACGTATACACGTGAAATGAGTAAGAATTTTGTATTCTACTGTGACGAGTGCCAGAAGATATCTCTTTCTGATGTGATGCTTGCCATTAAATGCATTAGTGACTCTTTGAATGCGGCATCATTAGAAAATAAATCTTTTTTCAAGAAAACCACAAAGCAGCTCACACGACCCGATGGCGGGATCCAGATAGGCGATGACATCATCGAGGCCATAGATTCATCCAAAAAATCCATTGAATTGAAACTTAAATCGATGTCAGAAAGCATCAAGTCAATAAGAGATACGGTGAACAAAGATTGCAAATGTTCCGGAATCGAATCAGACACTAAAAAAATGTACATGGAGATACTAGAAAATGTCAAAAAAATAAAAACTTATGAACCGGATCGTCAACTCCATGACAATATGATCGCAATCCGGAATGACCTTGACGCCATGTTGCAAACCACGTCAAACAAAGCAGATCATCCTCACAACGACTTACCTGACTCCCCTCTAGTAGATATGTTATTCGCTAGAATGAGTGAAATCAGCGACGAACTCAGTGCTTTCCGCTCTACACTAGAGGAGATAGTAAATGTCGTGATGCAACAACCACTCAGAGTCAACGAAAACATAGATTTACAGCGATCCCATCTCGATACCTCTTCTATCTTTGATGAATTGTTGGTAGCTTCAAAAATTACAAAGGAAGTTCCCGTCACATCACCTCCCATAATACCTACGTCTACCTCACCTATCGCAACCTCTCCACCAGCAATCGAACGTTTTGGAACATTATGGACCAATGCGGAGTGGGAAAAAAGGATGCAACGTATAAAAGAGTGCAATGATGAAAGCAGCACTGTTCTTTTCATCAAAGGATTTCCACTCAAGGCGAACGAAAGTTGGGTATATAATTACTTTAAAAAGCACCACATAAACATTCTTGACTGCCAGAGGACCTCTTCTGCAAAAGCAAAAAAAGTGAGCAGCTTTAAAGTGAGTTTACCCACAAAATACAGTTGGATGTTCCTGTCCCGAGCACATAGAGTTTATAAAGATGGAAACATACGAATATCCGAGTGGACGAATAGAAAATCTCAAAGCAGTCATCCCAAGTCTAGGAGTAATAGATTTAAGACCGCTAGAAATAAGCAGGGTAAAAGTAAGACAAAATCCCACGATCCTAATTGGTCCCTTAAAACAAATATATTTCCCCCATTTTCCCTCTCAAAATATAATCCCTCACATCCATCAAAGATTTATAAACCATCAGAGCCACTCTCACTAAACTCTCATAAATCTCCATTTTCCTTGTCAAAACATAATTCATCACATTCATCACATCCATCCAAGACTAATATGCCTTCAAAACAATTCTCACTAAAATCTCAACCTAAAAATAAACGCGTCTCATTCAATTTATCACCTTCAAATACATCATATAACAATCACTCCTCAAATAAGGGTTTTGGAAGTTACCCAAACTTTATACGATCACATGTACTAAATCCTTCTGTACCTAAAATCGTTCTGAATAAGGATGCTGCCACCTTCACTCCACGCAATGCATCTGTTCCCCCTGCTCATACTTCTATTATTTCTTCCATACATACACCCACCACACCAGTAAATACCGCTGATCGTCTTATAACCACACAACCCCCTGTTTCAACCACGCTTTCCGCAGTTAAGCCTACCACAGCATCATCTTTTCTCGATCCTCTGCTTCCGCCAATAGCCAAATTAACTAAAAATCTCGCTGAAACTAGCACTGAAGGTCGCTTTGTCTTGTCCCGCCTTAGAGACCGGAGGCTATATGAAAACGTGCGTCTCTACTTGGCTTACCTACATAACAAAGCTGACTCCACTTGTATCGACGGTTCAACTAGAACAAGCGTCATGGTAATGATACAACAGGAAGGACTTCCAACCGAACCGGCTGAACTTAAAAAAATTTACATTCAGTACCACGAGAGTTTTAATATCTCACCAGCCGAAGTAGAAAAGGACTTATCAGCTTATGCGTCACACACCACTTCAAAGCGCCTATGGCATTTAAACAAAACTCGTTCAAACTTCAAAAATTATTATTGCTCCTAATGGCACTCCCCTAGATTTTTGTCTACCCCCTTCAAAAAACAATAGCCTAAAAATGTTTTATCACAATTGCGGTGGTATGCGTGGCAAACTAAATAAACTTTTCGTTGACGCAAAGTCGTGTCACTATAATGTTTTGATATTCGCAGAAACATGGTTAAATGACTCCTTCAAAAACGAAGAAATCCTCGATAGCAATTGGACACTTTACCGAAATGATCGAGATTATACATACACCTGTCAGTCCCGTGGTGGTGGTGTTCTAATTGCCATACATAACTCCCTAACTAGTCAATTAATAGAAACTACCTCTCACAAACTTTATGACCATCAAATAGTTCGGATTAGTTCTCAAGATCATCAATATATCTATATTGGTGTCATTTATATTCCTCCTAATTCCGCGGAAACCACATATAGGGATCTATGCGAAAATATCTCATCACTTACCACGACATTGAAAGAGGAAGATAGAATCGTTATCTTCGGTGACTTTAATCGTCCAAATATTTCATTTGTTATTGATGAGAATGACAACTACCTTCTTCCTGTTGACCTCTCCAACTCGATTGATTATACTTTACTCAGTACCTTCTATGTTAACGACCTTCAGCAAGTTAACAGATTTCCGAACCAAAATGGTAAATGGCTGGACCTTGTCTTTACTAATACCTATGATGAAATAAACGTTGTTCCAACCCCTGCCGCCGAACACTTATTTTCTAACAACTCTCACCACTCAGCCCTATCCACAGAGCTTTTTTCCACCAATATAAATTTCGTACACTCATATAATAACGCTATAGTATACGATTTTCTAAATGCTGACTATGATAGCATAAAGATCTGTCTCGATTCTATTGATTGGAACGATTTATTAGCACTTGATCTCGATAGTGCAGTCTCACTCTTTTATCAGCGCGTCCTCACAATTGTAGATAAATATGTCCCAAAAATTAAGAAAAAGAATAAACTTTCTGAACCATGGCTAGATAAGAATCTCAGACATCTAAGAAATCAGAGAAACAAATTATATAAAGTCATTAAGTCCACCATCAATGTCACCGATGAATTGAGAACGAAGTATGAAGATATATCACAAGTATTTTCTGTAAAATCCAAGGAAGCATTTAATCTTTATATTAATCTCATTGGAGAAAGAATTGCTGTAGAGCCAAAGAAATTCTTTGAGTATGTGAATGTCAAACGTAAATCAAACGGATACCCTTCCTCCATGTTCAAAGGCAATGTTACATCTTCTAACACTCAAGAGATTTGCAATCTTTACGCAGATCATTTCAAGGAAGTTTTCTGTGTTTCTACAAACACATCTTACAATCCCCCTCCTTTCACAAATTTATCACCTCAAAACAATCACATAGAATTAACACGTGATGAAATATATGCAGCTATAATTGAGCTAGATCCAAACAAAGGACCAGGCCCTGACCTAATTCCACCCAATTTTCTTATTCAGTGCGTAGATTCGCTGCTCTTGCCCTTACAAATAATCTTCAATAAATCACTTAACCACGGTGTTTTTCCTTCTTATTGGAAAACATCTCATCTCACACCAATATTTAAAAATGGTGATAAAAGGTCGGTCGAGAACTATAGGGGTATTGCCATTTTATCTTCTATCCCAAAACTATTCGAAAAAATAATATGCGAAACACTGACAGATTTCATAAATCCATTACTCAATGAACAGCAACATGGTTTCCGTAAAGGTAGATCAACTACCACTAATCTTATGATTATGGTTTCTGATGTATTAGGCAAAATGGAAAAAGGACATCGAGTTGACGCAATCTACACTGACTTTAGCAAGGCCTTCGATCGCGTTGATCATCATATCCTAGCTAACAAACTGGAAAAGTTTGGTATCTCAGGGTCCCTTCTCAAATGGCTTAAGTCTTATCTTCACGGTAGATCACAATTTGTCAAATTTCAAGGTATCCTATCCAAGGAGATTTCTGTCACATCCGGTGTCCCACAAGGAAGTCATCTTGGCCCACTTCTATTCAATATTTTTATATCAGACATATCCGAAGTTTTGTATAATATCCCACATCTATTATACGCAGATGACTTAAAAATGTACCATGTAATCAATTCTGAACTTGATGTTACATTTTTACAATCCAAACTACTTGATTTAGAGCAGTGGTGCAGTCAGAATAAGCTTTTTCTAAACGTCAACAAATGCTATAGAATAACTTTCTCCCGAAAAAATCTTATAACTAATTGCAAGTACTCACTTAATGGTAAAGAACTTAAAAATGTCAATCATATTGTTGATCTTGGAGTCGTTTTAGATAATAAATTGCGATTTAATCTGCATTATGATAAAATCCTATCAAGAGCCAGCAAACAACTCGGTTTCATAAAAAGACGCGCAAACGAGTTTAAAAATGTATGGGTTACCAAAACGCTATATTGTTCTTTAGTACGCCCACTTCTAGAATATGGATGCATTATTTGGAATCCTGCGTTCGATTCACATAGCGAGAGACTGGAATCTATTCAAAAGCAATTCGTGCTTTTTGCTCTAAGAAACACCTACAACCCCCGTGAATACAATACCCTGCCATCCTATGTGCATAGGCTTAGCTTGCTTAACTTAATGCCCCTATCAACCAGAAGAACACTACTTACCTCATGTTTCACATTTGATGTTCTCAACGGAGCTGTAGACAGTGAATATATATCAAATAAGATAAAGTTCAACGAACCCTCAAGACGTACAAGACACACACGAATGTTATATGAGTATCAGCACCATACAATATACGCCAATAATGAGCCAATTAATAGATGTTGTAAAGAATTCAATAATATCAGCGATAGCTATTCACCATCCATATCGAAATTCTCCTTTAAAACAAATCTTTACAAGTTCCTATTTCCGTCCTCTTAACCTTCTTTCCCCTTTATAATCATCTCTTCTTTAATAATGTCCCTTCTTTTGTCATCTCCATCATCACCCTAAATACGCACGACCCATGCCTAATAACCCCAAGTCCTTGTCTCCCCACCCCAATTGTAGCAGGAGTAGAATTAATTTATGACAATGTTTTGTAAACGAAATGTCAATCCTGTGGGCGGATACGCCCACTTTGTAATTCAATCCATAATACCAAAAAAAAAAAAAAAAAAAAAAAAAAAAAAAAAAAACTATCATAAGATAGATTAATTTAAGTTAGAATAAGTAATTGCCTTGCTTGGCCAAATAAATAAATAAATAAATAAATATAAAATATAATACGATAACAAAGATAAAATAATATTTGTAGTTAACGTTAATTTAATATTCGATATTTTAATATAATACAGATTATGGTGCCGGCCTAGGACGGTGGGAGGTATCTAGACAAACAAGGTCCGTACGCCACACTGATAAGTATAACCATATATATAATACATATTGCTCACAGCGAGGTGGTATTTCGACAAACAAGGTCATATTTACCACACTATTTTCCTAAGAAGCAAAGAAATGGTTGCGAACGCTGGCACTAAGACAACTAGGTCTCATTGGCCTTTCATATTATTATATATGTTATACAAATCGTTCTAGCATGGTTGAAAGAAAAAGTCCAAAAAATGCAACCAGCTCGGCACGACAGAAAAAGTGCGTTAACATTCCCAAGCATGTTCAATTCTATTAATTTAGGAGGTCCAAAACAGGTTAAGGTCCATTCAGATGTATTTATTGTTTATATCCATATTCAGTTGAAAAAGATGTATCAGATGTCAGCATGATCAGAATCACTGTCGGTACTGCAGATAATCTATAATTTTAAGTTTAATTGAGTGCATGGATTCATTTAAAGATATAACATCTGAAACGGAATTAATAGGTCTGTTTCCGTACGCACTTCAAGTAAAGTTCGGGTAAAGTTCGAGTAATAGAGAGTATTTGATTATCTGTCAAAATGAGAAAATTTTTCAAAAAGTACGGAAACGGTTTCAAGTAAGTTTCAAGCACAACAGCTGTTTTTGAAAACAATAAAATTTATTTACTTTGTTATTGTATTTAAAACACTTTCGTAAGGATTAATTATGGTTATATTAACTTATGCATTAATTATGGTAACCAATTTCATAAATTTATTTCACAAAACAATGCAATAATTTAATTTTATCACTTTGGCAATCAGCTGTTTGAAGCTCGAGATTCGAGCTCGAAGAAATTTTTCAAGTAAAGTTCGAGTAATAGAGAGCGACAAAAAGTGACATTTTGCTTGTTCTTCTTCTCTCTCGTGCTGGAAAAATGTGTAAAGAAACGCTTTCGAGTAACTTCAAGTTACTTGAAGTGAGCACGGAAACAGACCTAATGTCTCCGCAAGCGCTTCTTAGTGGTTCGTTTTGCAAGTAATTAGTTCTACAAAAGTTCATAAAAAGTAGCTCAAAAGATCTTCTAGGACGAAGTGGAATATTAAAGTAAATTTTACTTAATAAATATGGACTGCCTACATATCCATGTAAAAGCTTAACTATCCAACTTACATTAAGCATAACTCTCCTATTTTTTAATGTAGGAAGATTTAGTAGTTGTAACCGATATTCATAAGATGGTAAATTAAAGTTAGTATTACAATAAAGATTATTTAGGCAGAACAAAAGAAATTTTTTCTGAACGGATTCAATGTCATCGATGTAACAACCGTATCGTGGGCACCATGCAATTGAAGCATATTCTAAGGTAGGCCGAACTAGAGAAGTGAATAAAGTTTTCGTAATAAAAGGATCATTACTTTTGTCCAACATTTAATAAATCCTAGTGTACTATTTGCTCTATTTACTATTTTATTTATATGAATATGAAATCGTAGTTTAGGATCCATGGTAACTCTAAGATCTTGAAAACTATCTAAGGATTCTAATTTGTAGTCACAAATTTTGAAATTACACTATAAGAATGGTTTTCGCGCGAAGGTCATGTGCTTACATTTTTTCATATTAAGATTCATGAGATTTATTCTACACCAGCTATGAAGATTGTTGATGTCAATTTGCAAGAATAAACCATCGAATTCATTCTTAAAAGAAAGGAATAGTTTGACATCGTCAGCATACATCAAGATGTTAGAATGCTTTATGACCGATGGCAAATCATTTATATAAAGTAGAAACAAAAAAGGCCCAAGGTGACTTCCTTGGGGTACCCCAGAGATAACAGGAAACTCGTATGATTTCACGAGTTTAAATAGAACAGATTGTGTTCTATTACTTAGATACGATTCGATGCATCTCACCATTTTTGTGGGAAATCCAATCAAAGATAATTTTAGAATCAAGAGCTTGTGATTAACAACATCAAAAGCTTTGCTAAAGTCCGTGTAGATAACATCAGACTGAAGTAATAATTGCCTCAAAAAGTTTGGGCAAAGCACTTAATTTCGCAATTCCACGATAGTTATCAATTAAAGATATATTACCAGATTTATGCAATGGGATAATGAATGAGGACTTTCAGACAGTTGGAAAATAGCAAGACTTTACAGAATATGTAAAAATCCAAGTTTCAAGGTCTTTTAGATAAGATAAAACTATATTGTTGTCAACTATTGGGAGGCAAATATCCCCATAATGAACATTAAAAGGATAGCTACCATTATCAAAAGATGACGATGAGTAAGTCGACTTGAAGAAGTCAGCAAAAAGGTTACAAACGCTATAATCATTATCAGATTCCACATTTTTATATTTCATAAAAGAAGGATAGGAATCAATCTAACGTTTTGTATTTACAAAGCTCCAGAATGATTTTGCATCAGACTTAATGTTTAATTTTACTTTTGTTAAGTATATGTTATAGGATTGCTTGCACAACTGCTGGTAACTGTATTTAATAGAAGTAAAACGGCCAAAATTAAGCTATGTGTTCTTTGGTATCTTTTATAATATTGAGATTTCAAGTTTCTCAATTTTCTTAATTCATTGGCGTACCACACAGGGCCTGAAATTGTAGAAGCTTTTCTTTGTGGAATAGCTCTAAGGAAGCAATCAATGAGCGTTGTATTAAACGCACAAACCGCAGCATCCAGATTCTGTGGTGATAAAACTCTTGTATTAAGAAGCAGTATAGATGACCAATTTATATTGGACAAACTATTTTTCAAAATAACATAGTTAGTTTTTTTAAAGTTGAACTCAACGAACGATTGACTAGCAAGATTCTGCATAGATGGATTGGGAAAATTAAGACTGATTTCAATGGTTGGATGGTGAGAATCTTCAGGAGTGACCAGAGGATCGGACCTTGAGACTGAAGCAATGTTGATTTCATCAAAAAATACCAGAGCGAGCAAACGGTTATTCTTGTTCAAGTGATAGTTTAGTTGGAAAAGACCTTGGCTTGAAAGCTCATTTAAAAAGTAATTATCAGATGAACTATAAGACGATGGTAAATAGTTTGTAGGATTCTCAGAACAACAGTTCCAAGAAACATTGGGTAGGTTAAAATCACCAGTGATTAAAATATGATCATTAGGATGCAGCAATAGGAAAACTTTACTAATAGAAAGCAAATGTTTGCTATTCACTTCTAAGTTGGAAAAGGGAGGTATATATGAGCACGTAATGTACAAACTCACAGAACCGTACTTTGCATGAACACAACAGAATTCTATGTCTGCAGCTTCTGGGATAAATATTTCTTGAGAGAAATACGTTGATTTAACCACAATAAGTACGCCCCCACCATTAGAGCAATTACCAGTAATGAAGTTTCTATCTTTACGATATATATTAAATTTGTTACACAGAATTTCGGAATTCAAAATGTTTGGCCTAAGCCAAGTCTCACTGAAAGCAATTATATCATATTCAATATTGTTACTCATAATAAATAAATTAATCAATTTTGTGTTAATACCACGAATGTTTTGATATAATATGAGGAACTGAAGGCAGCAATCTAGTTTTTTTGGTTCATATCACAAATTCATGAACCACAGTATATTCTGGCCAAAAACTCTGATCAATAACTTTACTGTATAGATCAGCTGGTAAAGATATTTAAAAGGAAGACGTGACCCGTTCATGAGAGAACTTGAATTTATGCACAGAAATATTTTTATGTAAAATATTTAGATTATTTAGATTAGAGTTTATAAAAAAAAGGATGTCATCTTCTGACGTGTCAGTTACAAAACGGGAAACAAATATCGATCTTGCAGGTGGAATCACTACAAAGTTCTTGTGAACTGACTGATTTAAGCTGCTTTCCATGATTCGTTTTGGTATTGCACCTGTGGAATTAGCATTGAGAACAGCAGGAGAACTGACATCACTTAATGATGCGCACGTATTAGCACAAGTCAACTTAGCGCCCAAAGAAGACGGAGAATCAGTGGTTACATTTATGATAGGAAGAACAGTAGAAGCCTCAACCAAAATTAAATTCTCATCCACTGACCCAGGTGCCTTGGAAGGAGCTACATCATCATTATTTTTAACATTAGCTACACTTTCAATATCAGTTGATAGAGCTTCACCGGAAGATTTTAAGTTTGGTGACGGCATAGATAGAGCTTCTTTCTTGTAATTAAAACTTAGTTGTATGACCTTTGTTAGCAAATACTGTTTTACAACGACGATGCATTGAGTTCACAAGATCCTGACATATTTTGATAGGTATGGAGCACAAATTGGCTCAACCTCTTCCCAAAGCTGATGTTTGTCTGATGGTTTCGAGTCAGCACTGCCCTTTTAAACATCACACCACAAATTTTCAATCGGATTTAGATCCGGCAACTGAGCTGGCCACTTCAAGAGCGCGATCCGATTGTCCAAGAACTACTTCTTCGCAAGTTTGCTCGTATGACGAGTCCCTTTATCACCATACATTACAATTTTAGACTCGTCCGACCATCAAATGATCCTTAATTTTTCACTTGGCTACGAAAAATTATCTCTAGCGAACTGAACCCTTTTTTGAACATACTTCTTGGTTAAAAGTGGCACTTTACGAGGACCATGCGTACTCAAATATTGTTTCGTAAAAAGTCTACGTAAAGTATGAATACTTGCGTTATATTAAGCTCTTCTTATAATTGTTCTGCAGAGGCAAATGGATTGGCTTTATAGTACCGTACCACTCGTTTAATTAATTTCACCGTCAACTGTTTTGCGTCCAAGTGTATTTGGTTTTTTTGTATTTTATGGCATTGCAAATCGTGGTTGGTGAACATTTGAGCAGATTTTTAACCTCTTTGTATGTTTTGCTCTCATAAATTAATTTCTTTATCAATACTCGCTTTTTAACAGAACAATGTTTTCCTCGTCCCATTTCTGGAAAAATACAAAAAAAAAACAAAAACAAATTGGCCATTTCAGCCCTTGAAAGGACTTTGTCCGAGCTTCTTATGATCAATTGTGTTGTGTGTGTTATTAAATGTTTGCACACAATTGACCGAGAACTGGACCTACATGTTTTATGCAGACTCCGAACGGCTAAAGTTCATGTTCTCAAGAAGCTTTACATGGCATTATTTACTCTCTGAGGTTTGCCATTGTCTGCAGAGAGGTGGTGACCAATCAGAAAAACTTTTTATTGAAAAAAACTTTTCGCCGCGGCTGGGGATCGAACCCGGGCTCCGAGCATGCTAAGCCACACACATAACCTGCATGCCACGGTCACCCACGTGGAAAATACGGCACAATTTAATTTTGTTTTTATATAAACTGATGGGACAATAGCTCAATAATTACTTTTTTGTGTATTTATAATATAATATATCGACATTTTTCAATGCTTTGTATGCATTAATAAAACGCTACTATTTTTTAGACCGCACAAATTTGCATAAATTTTCAATAAAAGTGAATTGACAAAAATAACAAAGAGTTGTTGCTTACAAGATCAGGGCCCTATTGCACCAACAACATATCACTTATCAATTTTCAACTCAAATCAAATATTTTTTTTCTGCTAACTTGGTGGCTTACTTACTTACTTAGATGGCGCTTACAACCGTTGGTCGGTTTTGGCCTGGTCTAAGAATTTTCGCCAGCCTCTTTTGTCGTGCGCTTGCTGGCGCCAGTTGGAAACTCCAAGCGTTGTCAGGTTATCCAATGCCTGGTCTTTCCAACGGAGATGCGGTCTTCCTCGTCTGCGTTGGCCACCGCTGGGTACCGAATCCAATATCTTTTTCGCTGGAGCTTCGTCGTTCATTACACGACGGCTTCACGTTCAATTTTTCTTTCAAGTTGCAACACATTCACACTTTTTTACTTACTCACTTAAACTTTTCGAACTTGACAACCAACTTGATATCAATTTTTCCTTTCAAGTCGTGAGGCAACTTGACGGTCAAGTTAATCAGCTGATCACAGTTTTGTAAATAAATTCTCGTGCTTCGTTGTGAAATTTTGAGTTGTTGCCTTGACGATGGCATCTTGAAAGTAAAATTGACTATCAAGTTGCGCACAGCCTACGTCACAGGTATCAATTCGAATGAATTTTGTCAAGCACTATGTGTGATCAACTTGAAAGCAATTTCTTGAACGTGTAGCTGCAGCGTAAGTGTAAGTTTTTTCTTTATCAAAATTTGAATTTCACTCATTTTCACTTTTCAACTTATCTAGTTTTTGAAAAGTGTAAGGGAGCGTTGCTCCAAAATTTTCAAAAAACTTTTCAAATAAATTTACTTATCAAACAATTGAAAAAAACTATTGTACGTGAAACATGTTTTGAAAATAACTCTGGAAAAAACTAATTTGGTGAATTTGGTGAAGAAGAAGGTACAAATAATTTATTAAAACTCGTTCAAAACTATTACATTAAAACAATTCAGCAAATTTTGTTTGGTGGTTTCCAAATTACTAACACCATAGGGGTATTGGCGGCATATCTAAAGAAAACCACAATCCTAAGAAGTAGCACTCAATCAGGACCTTTTGTGGTTCTATAAAGGCATGTTTCGTTGAGTTGTCACCTTCAGTTGATCCTAACCCTTTTTTTTTCTTTAGAGATGGATAAATCTTCCAAATAGAAGTAATTGGAGGACCTATAAAAATATCAAAAATATAAGCAGTTGATTGGGCTATAAACTCCTTCAAACCATTCAAATCAGCAGATATAAATGGTACTTTTTCAGCTCTTTTGCTGCACAAAATTTAGTTTCAGTTTAGACGATGGCAATCTACCAGTAGCATGGAGAAAATTGATAGCAAAATACCTGCCTAGGTTAGCATAAGCTCGGAAACTAATCCGAAAGCATTTATACCTATCAGTCTTATGTCCTTCATACAGAAAATCTGAATATATCGACCCCTTTGCGCGAAATTATAGTATGTGCCATTTTTTTCGAAATTGACTTTTTGATGCAAATTTCTTCTACATCCTACAACGCATTACCCTGTAAAATATTGCAGCTGAAATCCCTATTGGTTCTCCAAAAGCACATGCCAAATTTGGTTTTGATAGTGTAAGCTAAAGCACAGAAAAGTAGAAAAAACGCTCTCCTGTAAAATTTGGTTTTTGGCACATACGAAAATTTCGCGCAAAGGGGTCTGTTTAAGCTAATTTTAAAAACGATTAAAAAAAAGGTTAAATAATAATCTAACTCATTAATTAGTTAAAATTATTGAAACTGTTTAAAATTGAAAACTGGTATAAAACACGCCACTGTGTGTTATTAGATTATGGCAAATTTGCGAATAGTGCTCTCTTACTCTTTTCTTATTCACCCGTTATGTTTTCTTAGTCTCTAACTTATTCTAATATTGGATACATATAATAAATCAGTTGATTAATAGCATTGAAGCAGAGCGTTTTACTTTAATTTTCTAAGAGCACATAATAGCTTAAGCAAAAAAAATTAGCTCCTCTGGTACAAAATAGTACTGGAGCGAACATTGGTAGCAGAGCAAGGTTGTTATAACAAGGTTATTATAACTAAGTTATAAGAACTTCCACGTTTCTTTGTGGGTTTTAACATCGAGTCCAGTTTTGATGAATTGCATTATCGCATCAACATCATATCTTGGAATCATTGCAAATACTCTGGACAACTGAGCACGAGCGGTCTACATACTGCAATTTTGTCATCGGTGGATACAGATTACGTAAGGCAAAGAATAATTTAAGTTGATCAAAGAAAGGCAAAAAGTATACATATTTATCTTGTGGCAGGCAGATCATACTGTAGTTATTTAAATATGTTAACAAACTTTAGATAACATATAATAATTCGTTTATATTATAATTTGTTACATAACACTTACAAACGTGCAAGACACGAATTCTCATTTCAAACGGGTTATGCATATACATATATTACGGTCGTTAGCAACAACGTCACGACACACGGTCTCTAT
The DNA here is from genome assembly GCA_958299015.1 of Tetanocera ferruginea. Lineage (NCBI taxonomy): Eukaryota > Metazoa > Arthropoda > Insecta > Diptera > Sciomyzidae > Tetanocera > Tetanocera ferruginea. The sequence goes on along the minus strand of OY282641.1, from coordinate 80,824,470 downwards.
ATACTGATTCATCACGTCATCTCTTTGAAAACAGTACATAGAACGGTTCTTATTTACCTTAAAGTCTTCGGTCGGTTTTTAAAGATTTTAATCGTTTTTAATTTCTTAGCGAACATTAGAATGCCTCCTAAAGCTACGGCCATATGCGCCACGCGGGAAAACTTGATTAAATCTCTCGAAAATATAAAGTCCATAGTCGAAGCAAAATCGAGTTTTATGACAACTGCGGAACTTGAAACTCGAGTTTGGATAGCTGAGTCGATATTTTTACAATTGAATAACGTTCAATCGGAAATAGAGCAAATTGAAGAACCTAGTGAGTTTTCCAAACGTCAAGTTTATGAAGAATTATATTGCGAAGTAAAATCTAACATTTTGAACAGTATTTCGGAACATAATCGACGTAACTTGAATCATTTGGACTCAACTCACAATTTTAGTTCGGTTGCTCAAAATGGCACTATTGCCCTTGCTCGTTTGTCGAATTTGCCGAAGCTAAAAATCCCGTCATTTTCGGGCAAATATACGGAGTGGACAAACTGGTTTAACGCGTTTTCATCGTTAATAAATAACGACTCGGAATTAGATAATTTGTCCAAATTCGTGCATTTGCGCTCGGCATTAGGCCCAATTCCGCTGCGTACTATCGAATCGCTGGAGGTAACTGCAGAAAATTATGCTCATGCGTTAACTCTTTTAAAGAAACGCTTTGAGAACAAATCTATAATTTTTCAAGCTCACATAAAAGATTTATTTGAATATCCGCGAATTCCTCGCCAAAGTCCGTCAAGCTTAAGAGAGTTAATTGATAATGTGAATTCTCATTTAAGAGCTCTCAGTTCTTTAGGCAGCACCGAAGAAGTTGCCAATGTAATTATATATTTTCTTATTCGCTCAAAGGTCGACATAGAAACATTGAAAAAATGGGAAGATCAGGTTAAAGGAGATGAATTGCCTTCTTCGGAAAAATTCTCTGCTTTTCTTGCAAACCGATGCACTACTCTTGAAAATCGCGAATGGAACGGTTTACACTCTTCTTTTGATTCTCAAAATGAGCGGCAGCAAGCTACGAAATATAAATCTAAATTTGAGAAATCAAAAAGGGCACAACCAGTTTCTCTTACGACATGCCAAGAGCGAGAAAAGCTCGTTTGCCCAAGCTGTAAGGGAAATCATGTGGTAGCTAATTGTTTAGAATTTCTTAAGCTATCACTCATTCAACGCTATTTTGAAGTTAGCACTCTCTTTGCGTATTATGTTTATTAAAAGCACATTCGGTTAAAGAATGCAAAGCTCCACATTGTGTAAGCTGCGGTGGTGCGCATAATGATTTGTTGCATAGAGTAGAGAATAAAGACAAAGGTAAGGCGAGTTTAAAAACAAATACAAGGGTTACTTCAACGGGGACTAGTTTATTAGAATCGAAAGAAATAATAGAAGCGCCTGAGGTATCATGCTATTCAAATTCAAGCTCTCTGTATAATTCATTATTAGGGTCAAACTCAATTAACTTTCTCGCAACTGCCGTGTTGTTGGTCCCCGATTCGGCAGGCAATTTAGTATCATGTCGTGCTGTTCTAGACTCGGGAAGCCAGCTTAATTTTATTACTGCCGAGTTTGTTGAAAGGTTAAAAATGAAAGTAGTATACAATAATTTGACGATTAATGGAATAGGTTGCGCAAAAACTGAAACTTTAGGCAAGGTAAAGACAGTTATTCGTTCAAGGCTGACAAACCATTCAGAAAATCTTGAAAATCTTGGAGCCCTCACCGCAGATATCTCCAAAATGTACCGACAAATTTTGGTTAATTCAGATGACTGCAATTGGCAGTGCATTTTGTGCTGTGATGAGAAGTCACAGGAGTAAGATATTTTGCGTCTTAAAACCGTAACGTACGGTACGAGTTCAGCGTCATATTTAGCAGTACGGTGCTTACAAGTCTTAGCTCAGAGCTTTAAAGAAAAATATCCGATAGGTAGCCAAATTTTGCAAAAGAACGTTTACATGGATGATATGTTAGCGGGTGCAAACACGATAGATGAGCTACTTTTATTGAAAAGCGAAATTATTCAGCTTCTTAATCTTGGAAAGTTTGAACTGCACAAATGGCGGTCCAACATATCGTCCCAATGCCATTCTCCAGATATTAACTTAGAACCAGCGCCATTGAGTATTGAGTCGGATGATTGTGCCAAAACGTTGGGAGTGTTATGGTATGCAGGGCAAGATAATTTAAAGTTTGCATACACCAATGAATTTTCTTCAAAAATATCAAAGCGAATAGTGCTTTCGGAACTAGCGCAACTGTTTGATCCATTGGGGTTGCTTAATCCAATAATAGTTTTAGGAAAAATATTTATGCAGGAACTCTGGCTGCTCAAGTTGGAATGGGATGAATCATTGCCACAACATTTACATACCAAGTGGCAGAGATATCGTCAAGAGCTGAGATTAGTTTCCGAATTCAAATTTCCACGTGCAGTTGCTGATTTCTCGTTAGCACTTAATATAGAGCTGCATGGCTTTGCAGATGCATCTAATCGTGCTTTCGGCTGTACTATTTATTTGAGAACGGTAGACAAGGCAGGAAATATTTCAATAAATTTGCTGACTGCTAAGTCAAAAATTGCACCTCTAAAGGCTTTATCGTTACCCCGGTTAGAATTGCAAGGAGGTGTTTTGCTTGTCCAGCTCATGGAACGCGTAAAACAAATAATATCGTTCAAAATCAATTCAGTCTTTTATTGGACCGATTCCTCGATAGTTTTTCACTGGCTAGCTTCGCATCCATCTCGATGGACGACATTTGTCGCCAATCGCGTAGCACGAATCCAGGAGCTTTCTAAAATATCTGATTGGTACAAAATAGATTCGAAGTCCAACCCTGCAGATATTATTTCTAGAGGAATGTGGCCCAGCGAACTTAAGCATAGTTCTCTTTGGTTTAAGGTACCATCTTTTTTGAGTTTAGAGAGATCAGGTTGGCCTCCACAACCACAATTCGGAATAGTTAAAGAAATGGCTGAATTAGAAGAACGTCGCAACAATGTGGTTTTAATTTCAGGTTCAAATATTATAGTAGATCAAGTTTCTAATTGTAAATTCATTAACAGTTTTTTGAAGTTGAATCGTACCTTCAGTCATATTTATCGTTGGTTGCGTAATGCTCGATTAAGATTGTTGGGTGCACTAATTACACCGTATTCATCAGCCTTAACTGTTTCAGAACTCCGGGGAGGACTTAATTATATATTATTTAACGTTCAACAAACGGCATTTGCTTCTGAAATTCAATCAATTTACTCGAATCGTTGCACTAAATCTTCAAAAATACAAAAATTAAATCCGTTTATTGATGCTTCTGGTGAAGTGGTAATCTTGCGAGTGGGTGGCAGACTATCAAAGGCTGACCTTCAGTTTACAGCCAAACATCCAGCAATTTTACCAAGCCATCATAAGTTTTCAGTTGCCCTCGCAACCTATTTACATATAATAAATTCGCATGCAGGACCTCAAGCTTTATCAGCGTTCATTAGACAGCGGTTTTGGGTCTTAAATGTCAGAAAGATAACTCGCAAAGAAGTTAGGTCATGCATAACATGTTTAAGGCAACGACCAAGGGCTATAGAGCAACAAATGGGTAATCTTCCTCAGGCTCGCGTAGCCGGAAGTTCTCATCCGTTTCAGAAAGCCGGCATGGACTTTGCGGGTCCTATAACAATTAATTTTAAAATTCGTGGCAAGAAACCTGTCAAAGCTTATTTAGCTATTTTTGTTTGTTTTCTTACAAAAGCTTGTCACATTGAAGTAGTATCAGATTTATCTACACAAGCCTTTCTTTGTGCACTAAAAAGATTTTTAGCTCGTCGTGGTCTGAGCTCGGATTTATACTGCGATAACGCCACAAATTTCACTGGAGCTGCTCGCAAACTTAGAGAACTGGCGCTGCAATTTGATAACACCGTAGCTCAAACTGAAATATTTTATACTTGTGCAGAGCGAGGCGTAACCTTTCACTTTATACCTGCTCAATCCCCCCATATGGGCGGGCTTTGGGAGAGTGCTGTCAAAGTAGCGAAAACCATGCTGGTTCACCATATCAACGGCGCATCTCTTACCTTCGAAGAATTAACTACGGTCGTCGCAGAAATTGAAGCCATTATGAACTCTAGGCCATTGTATCCAATGTCATCAGATCCTAACGATTTGGAAGCACTTACACCGGGTCATTTTTTAACTGGAAGACCACTTAACAGCATTTCGGAACCGTTCAACGAAGACGAATTAAATGTACCGCCCGTCAACCGCTGGAAACGTATTCAGCACATAAAGCAGATCTTTTGGAGCAGGTGGTCCAAAGAATACCTCTCATTATTACAAGAACGCCATAAATGGACAACAGCTAGTGATAATATTCAAGTTGGGACTTTAGTGCTGCTCGCTGAAGACAACTTGCCTTCACAGAAATGGCTGCTTGGAAGAATTGAAGAACTTTTTTACGGTGAAGACAAACTAGTGAGAGTCGTATCAGTTCGAACAGCTTCAGGGATCCTCAAGAGAAACATTCATAAAATTTGCCCGTTGCCTACAGATCATGATTAAGTTATTTTGTCTTAAACGTCAACACTCTCAACAAAATTATATCTCACTTTATTCACTTTATTAGTTTTTATATAAATTTTTGTATTTCGAAAGTAGAAACTTTCGAGGTGGAGAGAATGTTTAAGCTAATTTTAAAAACGATTAAAAAAAAAGGTTAAATAATAATCTAACTCATTAATTAGTTAAAATTATTGAAACTGTTTAAAATTGAAAACTGGTATAAAACACGCCACTGTGTGTTATTAGATTATGGCAAATTTGCGAATAGTGCTCTCTTACTCTTTTCTTATTCACCCGTTATGTTTTCTTAGTCTCTAACTTATTCTAATATTGGATACATATAATAAATCAGTTGATTAATAGCATTGAAGCTGAGCGTTTTACTTTAATTTTCTAAGAGCACATAATAGCTTAAGCAAAAAAAAATAGCTCCTCTGGTACAAAATAGTACTGGAGCGAACAGGGTCGATATATCCTTAATGCAAAGCGCAACATGCCAACCAGACAGGTAAATCTACAGACTCATCGATAAATGATCTTAATCTATAAAGAACTCATCGATAAATGACCTTGTAAGAAGCATAGCTGATAAAACTATCTATAACAAGGAACTATGCATGATCGTTTTTCTTACAATAGGCCACAATAGGACCGATAGGTGTTTTGCATCGTGTGGATGTGGTTTCTTAAAAGCATTGTTTTACATGTCATGAATTGGTGTTGCAATAGTTAATCCAATGGATAATACTTTTATTTAAAGAATGTATTTTTATACCGCCACGCGTACTGCGTAAGGGGTATATTAATTTTGTCACGACGTGACAACGCCCAAAAGAAGGCGTGGTAGGTATTGAAAAGTATATATATTCTTGATCAGCATCACCACATGAGTTGATTTAGCCATGTCCGTCTGTCTGTCCGTCGACACGATTACAGCCGTAATTTTCAAGCTATCGTAATGAAATTCAATATTCGAGCTTTTTTCTTAAAAACTAAGATCAATTTCGAGAATGAGCTAGATCGCAAGCAACTGATGTGTGTTGGAAAAATGGGCGTCATCCACCCTTTATCACGCCCACCTCCCATACAACCTCAAAATTTAAAACTCTATAAAGAGGCTAATATGAAAGTAACAAAACTGAAACTCGGTATTTGTGTAATTTATGTTAAAACTGATGTGTGTTGGAAAAATGGGCGTCATCCACCCACTAACACGCCCACCTCCCATACAACCTCAAAATTAAAAACTCTATAAAGAAGCTTATATTTAAATTACAAAACTGAAACTCGGCATTTGTGTATTTTATGTCAAAACTAATGTGTGTTAGAAAAATGGGCGTCATCCACTAACACGCCCACCACCCATGCAACCCCAAAATTGAAAACTTTATAAAAAGGCTTATAGTTAAGCTGCAGGAAAACAATTTGATATGTTTGTATTTTAGACACATAAAAATAACAAAATCTTTTAAAATATCATACAAAAAGCTCTCCAATTTAAGATTCTTTTACTCTTAGGAATCGGCCGTGGGGGTATTTTAACTTTTTTTCGACTTAACGTGGGGGTAGTAAGTCGAAGATATACCTTACTAGTTAATAGTTACAGTATTTATAAGCACTATGTTGGGTTATCATGGTTATTTCTGAGTGGTGATATAACGAAATCTTTTAACCGTCCTCTTAACACTTTCTGATCAGTTAATTTTCTACGTGATGGCTCCGAATGAGTGGGATGATTTATGAACGTTACCCATTCTCAGAACACAATTTATTTTAATCGTTGTAACGTCAACGCATCTGTCAACTTCCCCATTGATTAAAGGTATACAATTTCCGATAATATGTAGTTTAATTGTTGCAGTTAATGTACCTTTTCAGTTCATACCTGTACAATACAAGGTAGATAATTGTTACTGAAATGGAGTAGGCATTTGTAAAGTAAATGCTCACAACCACGCTTTCTAAATCAAAAACACTGTCAAAATTTGTTTTTGGATTGAACTGATAAGTTTTTCTTTGAATAACCTCATCGTCAACAATACTTTGATGAAATAATGATGAATAAAATACCTTTTAAGCTCTTTTTTTTTGTTAAGAACACTTTTTGGAAAAGTGAATTTTTTCGTAGCAAATATAATGAAAACTTATCAAAATTTTATTTGATAAGTTTTCAATAATTTTTTGGTGGAACAAAAACTTTTCGTTTCCATACAATTTTGACAAATTTATCACTTTTCAAAATAAAACTTATCACTTTTCACTTATCCAATTTCGGAAAACAAAAATTTTTAAATTGAGTACTTTTCACTTTTCATAACTCAAAAAAAAATTATCAAATTTTTGTTTCGTGCAACACAAAATTATCAAATATTACGATAAGTTGCAAAGTGAAAAGTGAAAAGTTTTTGGTGCAATAGGGCCCAGGGCAACAGATTGTATACTCAACATATAAAAAAGGCTTGTTTACTACTATTATTTTGACCGCAACTGTATATACATATATTATTTATACTTATATATTTTATTTATAAAAACAACAAATATTTTTACTTGTTGTTGTTCACCTTTGTCTATATATTAATAGATTTTTGTATTTTTTTTTGCTTTTGATATTTAAACAAATGAATTTTAACGAGAAAAAAAAAATATCGGCTTTAAAGGCTTTTATTCGTCTGTCTGATGCGCTGGTCGAGTTTGAAACGGACTTTAACGGCGTGGAAACTCATGACGTTTCTCCCTGGAGGCTCAAAGTGTAGAGCTAAAAGCCCTGTGGAGAAAAGTTAAAGCTGCATATGATGGTTGCTTGGACAAAATGTCAAACAATGAGGATTCAGATTTTGAATCAATAAAAAAAAGTATCGTGCCTGCTATCAATCAGAACAAGCCCTCGAAGCAAACTATTGCTTCGGAGCCGGCGCAGGTCATGGGTCTGAGGTTTTCAGTTTGATAACCTCTCCTGGCCGTCCTTTATAGACATGTTTACGGCATATATATTATGACCTCGCGGCTAACGTCACACGTTGGGGAAAATCAGGCAAAACGCGCGCATAGCGATGACATATCAACTTTTATTTATTGGTTTTTTGCAATGATTTTATGATTTGGGATATATTAAATGATAGAAATCCTTTTTTTTTTAAGTTCATAGGCCTTACCACTTTTTTTTATGGACCTCCAAAGTCATGCCTGACTTCAAAAATATTTAATCAAAAATTTCACTAAACATATCACCTTACTAAAATGCTCATAAAAAATTCAAACTATAGTGAAACTAAATGAAATTTTCAACAATGAATCACAAAAAATATACTTTAAATTTGTAAGCCTTAAAGTTTGGTCCTGTGACAAAATAAGGAGATGTACTTTCTTGAAATACCATAAATTTTAAGAAAATATAAAAAATAATCAATTTTCTTTCATATGCAACTTCCACAGGTAATCGCGGGTAATGATCAAAACAATGGGCATGAAAATATAAAGCTTTATAAACAAATGGTACAAAATCTGTTTGCTACTTGTTGCAATCTTCTTTGTTATTCTGTGTATAATAAAAGCCTTAAAATGCTTTTTATTTTTTTTTTTTTTTTTTTTAATTTGTTTTTTAATTGGTTTTAATAAGTAATATCAAATAATATATTGATAACCAATTAATCTATCAGAATTCTTAATTTCATGACTTAAATAGATAAGCATCAACACTTAAAACTTTAAAATGCTTGCGCTGCACAGTGGACTGTTTAGCCTGTGTAGACGGAATGAAATCTGTAACTCGAGTTTGAGTGCACGGAATGATATAAAATTTGGAATTTAAGCTATCAAGTGACACATCTTCGTTACATGTAAATTTCTTACAGATATACATATGGTGCCAAAGTTACAAAAATTTGTATGGAGAAATTTGCCATTTCGCTTCCCTACATCACAATTTTCCATTTTTCTGTTAATAACATAAATTCTGAACGAAGAACGTCACAGAAAGGTTAGCCAATTCCGGAGCAGTTATTCAAGAAGAACAAATAGGACAACAAATATGACTGACATATTTTATAGATTTATGATCACTTCGGATCCATTCATTACTTACTTGCGATCACCAAATACACTAAAAAAAAGAACAAGAATTGCCTGTAGAGGTCAAAGACTTGCTGAATACATCGAAATATAAAAATGTTTATACAAAATAATTAACAACTATTTAACAATGTTTTAATTGAAAATTAAAAACTACATAAAACACAAGAAAAGAAAAAATTGTCTAAAAGAAAATATTTTTTCAGTGTACAAAACTTTTTCTACTGCCAGCAGACCGATTCTGCTTTGAAATAAAGTTAAGTAACCTCGCATACAAATCTGCTCATATATATATGCTATTTGTTTGTGAAGTTGCATTATGGAGATAAATATTAAAATTTTTTTTTTTAAGTGTACCTTTTTTCAAAAAAAGACATACATAACTATAAAACGCAATGAGCAGACATGAATTTTTCATTATTTTATGGTATTTTGCTAATATTGTATACGTTTTAATTTTCCTTTCATTTTAAACGGACATTTTAAATATTTTTTTTAAACTGTAGGGTATAAATGTAGGGTGCAACAAAAAAAAAACAAAAACATACTGGCTGCTCCTTAGTAAATTCTTCTTTACATGTTCAAATTACAGCATTGTAAGTCATTAAATGTAGAAACGACAGCAAATAATAAGCCATGCGCGCGTATTGCTTCATTTTTTCCCAACGTGCGTCAGTGGAAAAGTTATTCCACTTAAATCAAAAAACACGGGGAGAAGCAAAAGAGATTGTACGAAAATTTCCTTTAACCAATGATGGTTTCGCAAAAGCTTGGCAAGATTTGTCTGACCGATACGAAAACAAGCGTATCATGGTCAACAGCCAATTAAAAATTTTATTTAATTTGCCCCATGTGCCAAAAGAATCTGGCACAGAACTTAAAAAACTCCAAAGAGATATCAATGGTTGTATTATTGCTCTAAAAATGCACAACATTGATACCAATAACTGGGATGCAATCTTTGTTTACCAATGTTCGGCAAGATTGCCAGAGGTCACGCTCTCCTTATGGGAGCAGTCTATTTCGAATAAAACCGAAATTCCGAAATGGGCTGATCTCGATGCCTTCCTCACAAGTCGGTTTCAAGTTCTTGAAATCGTGTCTGATATTCGCAGCTCTAGCGGCGCAATAGACAAAACTTCACCACATCTTCCTCCAACACTAAGGCCGCGTTCATAGTGGAAGCTGAAGATGGTTAAGCTTTTTCAAGCGATATCATGACGCTTTTTCTTGCTGTTGCTGTTCATAGTGCGCGCTTTTTTTCGCGCTTTTAGATACTTTTTCTTGCTGTTCCTGTTCATAGTGCGCGCTTTTTTTCGCGCTTTTAGTTACTTTTTCTTGCTGTTGCTGTTCATAGTGCGCGCTTTTTGCATGCGCTTGGCTTATGTTTTGTTTTAATTATTTCTTGTAGTTTGGAAAGTTAATGCATATTTTGAAGTGGAAAGAGTGTGGGGAAGTTAGGAAAGAGTTTTTTTAGTGCAAAAAACATAGTGTTACTTGTAGTTAGTTACCATAACAACGGTTGAAAAAATATTCAAAGAATATATAAAGAACAACGAAGAAAACGGCGAAATAGCACAAAAGCAACAAGTGCAGAAAAAAGTTGGAAACCTATCCTTCACAAAGCAACAAATAAAATATTTTGTCTATATTCTACGCGCAAAATAAAGATCAATAACATAAGATCATAACAACAAAAAATGCATTCAAAGGAAATTGAAAACGTGCAACTCACACACATACCAAGAAATGATACAAGAATGAAGTGAGCATCTGAAGGAGAATAAAAACTTTTTAACAAAAAAAAAAACCTACTTCAAAATCACTAGAAAGTAAAAAATAATTTTAAATTACTTTTACTATTTATTTCTTGGTCAAATTTGTATTTTTATAATAAATATATTTACTTTTTTATGATAATAAAAGCTTCTAGTCAGCGCTAATCATTGACGTAAAATCATGATTTTTTTCGCCATCCCTACTCTATTTAAGACTTTTTTATTTGTAAATATCCTGCTTGGGTGACGCTGTATTAATTTGTAATCTTAATTTTTCTTAAATCTTAATTAAAATGCTATATGTGTGTTGCAGCTGCACAAAAAATCTGATTATATTAGCGCCGACTTCGAAGCTCTTATTATCATAAAAAAATAAATATATTTATTATAAAAATACAAATTTGACCAAGAAATAAATAGTAAAAGTAATTTAAAATTATTTTTTACTTTCTAGTGATTTTGAAGTAGGTTTTTTTTTTTGTTAAAAAGTTTTTATTTCTTTCTTTTTAGAGAAAATGATATATATTAAAAAAGTGTATAAATTAATTAAACACCAATTATTTATGCTCATAATATGGAAAATGCTTTTCTGTCGTTTCTTATTCTGGTCTTTGTCAGTATGTTTATCAGTACCTACTCTTGTATTTTTATCACTACCCCAATGTCAATATTGACTGAAATATAGTGTGTTTATAATATTGGCACGCCTCTTTGTCGAGAATATCACACTCTTTGTCATAGTGTTTTCAATAGTTCTACCCATTCTAACAATGCATTTTACCACCCTTAAGTCAATATGATACAGTTTTTTACACACTGCCACACCCCTTAGTCGAATAACGCCCAATTCTTCGGTAGTAATTTGTAATAATTGTGCCTACGTCTGTACTTTTTCAGTTAGTAGTGTCAGTATTCGATTTAGTGTTTTCTAATATTGCCACACCCCTTTGTCGAATGACGCCCACTTTATTCACAATAACTTGTTATAAGTGTGCCTACCTCTATACTAAATATCAGTACTCTAGTGTCAATATTATTCGCGATACAGTGTATTTTATATATTGCCACACCCCTTTATCAAACAAGGTCCACTGTATTGAAATTAATTGTTTTATAACTGTGCCTACCCCTGTAGTTAACTTTAGTACTCTAGTGTCAATATTATTCGAGATACAGAGTTTTTCTAATATTGCCACACCTCTTTGTCGACTAACGCCCACTTAATTGACTGTTATTTTTTACCTACCCTTGCATTTTTTCTGTGAATTTTATTAACTCTAGTACTCTAGTGTCAATATTTACTGAAATACAGTGTTTTTCTTACAGTGACACGCGCCTTTATCGAATACCGCCCACATTACTGACAGTAATTTGTTATATTTGTACCTACCTTTGTACTAAATTTTAGTATCGTAGTGTCAATAGTAATAGAGATACAGTGTTTTTTTTAATATTGCCACTCCCCTTCTCGATTAACGCCCATTTTTTTTTTTAAATTTGTAGTAATTTTGCCTACCTTTGTAATAAATTTCTGTACCCTAGTATCAATATTATTCGAGACACAGTAATTCTCTTATATTGCCACACCCCTTTGTCGAATTACGCCCACTTTTGTTATAGTAATTTCCAATAATTGTACCTACCTCTGTACTTAATTTCAGTACTCTAGTGTCAATTTTCGCCGAGATACAGAGTTTTTACAATATTGCCACACCCTTTTTTAGAATTACGCCCACTTAAGTGATCGTCATTTTTAATACTTGTGCTTGCCCTTGTAATTTTACTGTGAATTTTATTGCCGTAGTGTCAATATTTACTGAGATACAGTGTTTTTCTTATACAGACACGCCCCTTTTCCGAATACCGCCCCCTTTCATAAACGGGCACCTCCGCGTTGATAATCTCTATATGTTGACAAAAAATTACGGCAATCGGGCAAGTACTTTAGGAGTAATCGATGTACATACATTCACAAAAAAAAAAAAAAAAAAAAAAAAAAACAGAGAAACCAACCAACTTGAGAACCTCCTCCTTTTTGAAGTCGGTTAAAAAGCGTCGAAAATTAGCGCTGCCCACAAAAAATTACCAACAACAAAACGTATCTAAACAACAACACGCATTGTTGTTGCGAAATAGCGCACGATTTTATATTTTGCGCATTGCATATGCTGAATTTACTTACAACAAGAGGACATACAAACAACAACATGCAATGCTGGCAGCGCCTGCGATCATGTTGACATTGTTAAATAGACAAAAACAACAACACGTATCAACCGATAATGCGAAAATAAAACACAAAAAATAAAACTAAAGCGCTGGGCATTGCTGCCGAAAATATCAAAAACAAAATCAGTGCGGCAAAACATAAACAAGAAGTAAAAAAAAACAGCCAAGAAAAGCGTTAAAAAGTATGAAAATAACCTACATCACAAAGCGTACGTACAAAATGAAACAAAAAATCAAAACTGTGTACACAAACGAGATGGAAGAAAAAGTGCCAAAAAGTATGTTAAAATAAGCTGAAACCCAAAGCATAAGTACGACATGAAACAAAAAATCAACACCGTGTGCCAAAGTGAGTTAGAAGAAAAAAGTATCAAAAAGCCTCAAAACTGGCGTAGCCTTGAATTTAAGCTTGCACTATGAACACTTCGCGCTTTTTCCATATGATTGTACACGAAGCGTTTTCAGCAGCTGTAAAAAGTTTCAGCTTCAGCTTCCACTATGAACGCGGCCTAAACCAAACCAGAGCAATTCATCTGGTAAAAAATTAAATAACTACCAAGTTAAAATTACTTCAGCTTTAATTGTAAGCTGTGCTCTAACGAACAGCACGCACTTCGCTTTTGCGCCCGTTTTCTGAGAATGGATACTCAAAATCGGCTAGCTATTATTCGGAAAAATAAGTTTTGCCTCAATTGCCTAGCCCATTCTCATGAGGTGAAAGAGTGCAAGAGTCAGTATTCGTGTGTGATGTGCAAACAGCGTCATAATACTTTCTTGCATCGAGACTCGACTCCACCCCAATCCCCTGCTTCGAGTGTTGACTCAAGTAGGTCGAGCTCTCGACCCAACCCTTCGGGCTCAAACACACAATCCCATTCTACCCAAATATAGTCCACTAGCAATGACGTTCAGTCATGCTTTACTACTACTACCAAGCACGTATTGCTTCACCTAGGTTCAGCGTACACAACTAAAGCTCTGATCGACTCTGGCTCTGAAGGTACGTTCGTATCTAAAGAGTGCAGAAGCTATTGAAGTTACCCACAAGAGCCGTAAGCACTCAAGTTTCGGGGCTTAATAATGCAGTTTCAGCGCAAGTGACGAAAGCTTGCGAAATAATTCTTAGTTCGCCTATAAATAGGCAATTTCAAATAGAAGCTACATTATTTGTGCTGTCACGCTTAACTGGGAATCTGCCATCATGCTTCATTGATCCTTCTTTGTGCAAGAGTTTGCCGGATTTACAACTGGCAGACCCGCATTTCTTCAGAGTGATCAAGTTGACATACTTATCGGTGGCGATTTGTACCATGCCATCATTTTCGATGACATTCAACGCAATATTCTTGGATAATTTTTGGCGCAAGAAACAGTTTTCGGCTGGATTTTCACAGGCCCTTATTTCGTTATGCCTTGTAACGAAATATCCAGCTTTACAACATATTTGAGCCATTATAGCGAAGTTGCGATCGATCAACAGATCGTACGTTTCTGGGAGTTGGAGGAACTACCTAAAAAACAATTTTTATCCCAGTCTAATAAGTTTTGTAAGGAAAATTATCAGAAAACCACAAAACGCGATGACCAAGGTCGATACATAGTTACCTTGCCATTTAAAAATTAATTCCCTGATGATATTAATCTTGGATTTTCTCGAGGTATCGCTTTCAAGCCGTGGGCTAGAAGTGAAGCTCGTTTGAACAAAAAACCAGACTTTAAGACGCAATTAAAAGAAGTGGTGAATGAGTACCTCTTTGGGTCACATGGAAAAAGTTGGAGCTCCAAAATTTGAAAAGTCACCATTTCATTATTATTTGCCACATCATGCAGTAATGACGTCAGAGAGTACAACAACAAAAGTTCGGGTAGTATTCAATGCATCAAGCCAAAGCAATATCCTCTTGCTGCTCAAATTTTGCAACATTTCACATATGTCGATGACGCTCTTGCTGGAGCTCACGATGTGGAAAGCGCAATAAAGGCTAGGAATGAGCATATCGCTGCCTTAGACTCTGCAGGTTTAACTATGCGAAAATGGACTGAAAATGCTTCAAGCATTTTGGCAGACCTGCCTACAGAGCATCTTTTTCATGAAGACTTTTTAAAGTTAGAAGATGCAAGCTGTGCCAAAGCGTTAGGAATTCGTTGGAATGCCACTTCAGATCTTTTCTTCTTCACCGCTAAGCGTCTTGAGATTATATCATCGTATACAAAACGTAAAGTATTTATTATCAATGATAACCCAACTATTCGATCCTGCAGGTTGGCTGGCACCTATTGTGGTGCCAACCAACCAACTAACCAAATACCGCGTCTTGAATTATGTGGTGCAGCACTTCTCGCGGATATGGTAGACACCTTATTATCGCACCTTGAAATTGAAAGGCAAAGCTTATGTTGCTGGACCGATTCCACATTAGTGCTTGCCTGGCTTTGTAAGCCCTCCTGTTCCTGGACGACCTTCGTAGCCAACAGAATTTCAAAGGTGGCAGAGAAGGTCGTAATTCACAATTGGTTTCATGTAGACACACATTAGAACCCTGCAGATTTAGCAACGGGTGGAGTTACGCCACAAGAGTTAGTCGATAATACTCTTTGGTGGCATGGACCTTCTTGGCTCTCGCTCGAACGATCGGCTTGGCCAAGAATGACGCAACCTCCTGCTCTAGAAACTTCGCTTGTGTGCAAAGCTGCAAAAGTACACTGCATATTTTTCGAAATATGAAGATATTTTAGAGCGGTTATCCTCGCTATCACGTGGATTGAGAGTATTAGCTTACGTGTTTCGCTTTCTACATCGCTCCCACACCAAGTATCGTGTGTCTTTTTCAAAAAAATCAACATGTCTAGAAACGGCAGAAATCAAATTTGTGAAAACACGATTGGCAATCTTATGTCAAAAAGTAGCTTTTCCAAACGAATATCACTATTTGGAAACAAATCAGATAATTGGAGCAAAGAGCCCCATTCTTGCTCTAAATCCATTGCTGAACAACGACAAGTTAATGCGTGTTGGTGGACGGCTAGCCTATCATATGATGGAAGGCATCCAATTATATTACCATATAATTGCCACTTTTCACGCCTTTTAGTACGTTTTGTCCATGAGATCTCACTTCATGGAGAGAATCAATTAGTACTTACTTACTTAGATGGCGCTTACAACCGTTGGTCGGTTTTGGCCTGGTCTAAGAATTTGCGCCAGCCTCTTTTGTCGTGCGCTTGCTGGCGCCAGTTGGAAATTCCAAGCGTCGTCAGGTTATCCAATGCCTGGTCTTTCCAACGGAGATGCGGTCTTCCTCGTCTGCGTTGGCCACCGCTGGGTACCGAATCCAATATTTTTTTCGCTGGAGCTTCGTCGTTCATTCTCTCGACATGACCTAGCCAGCGAAGCCGCTCTATTTTAATACGCTTGACTATATCGATGTCGGCATATAGCTCATACAACTCGTGGTTCCATCGTATTCGGTACTCGCCATTGACGCAGATTGGACCATAGATCTTGCGAAGGATTTTTCTCTCGAACGCTCCCAAAGTCCTTTCATCAGAGCTGCTCAACGTCCAGGTTTGTGATGCGTATAGTAGGACGGGCATGATTATTGACTTATAGAGCGTCAGTTTTGTTCGTCGAGAAAGACCTCTGCTTCTCAATTGCCTACTGAGCCCAAAGTAACACCTGTTGGCAAGAGTTATCCTTCGTTTAATCTCAATACTGATATCGTTGGAGGAGTTAATACTGGATCCCAGGTAAACAAAGTCCTTCACTACCTCAAAGGAGGTGTTGTCAACAGTGACGTGGTTTCCAAGACGCTGGGACTGTTTGTTTGTTGACAAGAGATACTTCGTTTTATCTGCGTTCACTGCAAGACCCATTCGACTCGACTCTTTTTCTAGCCTGGAGAATGCTGCACTGACTTCGCGCGTATTTTGGCCAATGATGTCAATATCATCAGCATACGCCAGCAGCATAACGCTCTTATAGAAAATTGTGCCGCTGCGACTCAGGTCAGCAGCTCGGATGATCTTCTCCATTACTATATTAAAGAAGTCGCACGATAAGGAATCACCTTGTCTGAAACCTCGCTTGGTATCGAACGGAAGGGAGAGGTCCTTCCCGATTTTCACTGCGCTGCTGGTGTTGTACAGTGTCATCCTGCAAAGACGTATTAGCTTGGCAGGAATACCAAATTCAGACATGATGGAGTATAGGTGACTCCTTATTGGACTGTCGAAGGCGGCTTTGAAATCGACAAAGAGATGGTGCGTGTCGATTTGTTTTTCGAGGGTCTTTTCCAAGATTTGTCGGAGCGTGAAGATCTGGTCAATGGTGGACTTTCCAGGTCTGAAGCCACACTGATAAGGTCCAATCAGTTGGTTGACGATGGGCTTCAGTCTTTCACACAATACGCTCGACAGGACCTTATATGCGATATTTAGAAGGCTAATCCCACGGTAGTTGGCGCAAATGGTGGGATCGCCTTTCTTGTGGATTGGGCAGAGCACACTGAGGTTCCAATCATCTGGAATGCATTCTTCCGACCATATTCTGCATAGAAGTCTGTGAATGCATTGAAACAGAGCTTCGCCACCAACAGAGCTTCGAGAATCAATTAGTGCTTAGACTTATTCGGATGCAATATTGTATCCCACGTAAAAACCTTTATAAAATCAACTTTGCATAATTGCAAAACTTGTGTAAACCGCATGAAACGCCAACGAACACAAATAATGGCTGCACTGCTACCTGAGCGAACTATCATTTCAAGGCCATTTGTTGCGACTGGTATTGACTTCGCGGGCCCATTCGACATTAAAAGCTACATTGGTAGATCTTGTCGAATAAGTAAGGGCTATGTTTGTTTGTTTGTGTTTTTTCAACTAAGGCAATTCATCTTGAAGCCACTAGCGATCTATCGACCGCTATTTTTCTAGCAGCTTTGTCTCGATTCACTGCGAGACTGTTAGCTGGGCAGATAAGCTAACTTGTACTCCGACAACGGTACAAACGGTACAAAAAATGGAGCGTCAAACACGTTCAAAAAGTATTTCAGAGCCTTCTTAACTGCGTCACATGGTGCAATACTATCCCAGTATTCTCATCAAGAAATGGTGCTCCCCATATGGGAGGCTTATGGGAAGCTTGTGGTGCCTCAACACCACATACACAGAACACATACACTACATAAGAAACACTTCGTATACAAATATAGTCTTAAGAAAATTTTTTTTTTAAAAAGTCAATTTTTTATAATCAAAATAATTTCATATGGAAGTATCAATTCAAAAATAAAATTGTAACGATAGAGTTCACTTTTAATATAAATAAAATTTTTATAAAAAATAAATTTTTTGTTTATTAAACCCCTACGTTGGCGATCCTGCAACAATCAGCAACTAATTTGCAGAATACAAACGCAAAATCAGCATTTTTTTATTAACATCGAGGATATTCCTGAAAACATTGGCACTTAAGCAATCGAAAAGGAATTACCAGGCAACGAGGTGCAAATAAACAACCATATTTGTCGTCAATGCAGCTCTTCCGCACAGCATTCATTTCTGCACGCGTGAACCACCAATATTTTACCAAATAATTTAGTGTCTCACAATGAGTTCGAGTTTCAAAAGCACTTGCCAACTTTAGCATTCCAATATCGGAGAAAGCAGCAGCAACAACAACAACAACAACAACAACAACAACAACAACAACAACAACAACAACAACAACAAAACAACAACAGCAACAAAACAGCAATCACAGGCAGCAGCAACAGTTGCTTCTATAAAACAACCACAAACATAACAACGGCAGCTACAATCCCAAACAACGGCAAGCTACACACACCAGCTCACCCCAATACACCCCTCTCACACCAATACCCCCCTTCACACCTCTCACGCTCACTCACATCCCTCTCACTTTGGTGAAGGAGACCCTCACCCACCATTGATTCAATTAGAATCCACAGTGGTTAATCCGTTTGAGACATCTATTCATCCGTAAATTCACGCGACAGCTGTCAAATTGCCTCAATTTTAGACTACATGTCCTGACGCATGGTTCCTCCATGCAGAAATTCAATTTCAATCCAAGGCAATTTGTCAGAGAAAACAAAGTATGAGTACTTATTTATTGCTCTTCCACAAGAGGTAATCATAACGGTTCTCGATTTTATACAAAAGCCACCTTCAACAAATTTATACGATGGTTTAAAGAGATTTTAATTAACCGACATTCTTTAAGCGAGACCAAGAGGTTTGACAAAATCTTATCTGACACTGAGATGGGAGACCAAAAACCACCTCAATTCTACCGCTCCCTCCTTTTGTTAGCTGGCTCAAGTCAATAGCGATTTATTTTATATATTATGGCTACGTAAGCTTCCAAAAAGTCTCAATATCGCCTTGACTGGATCAGCTCAAAAGGAACTAGAAGATCTGCTGAAGCTTGCCAATAACTTGTGGGAAGTTATCGCAGAGTCAGAAGTTTCGGTGATCAACAAAACTTCCCATCACACGATGAAATCTGTTTTCAACTCCGAGCTAGCAATGATAACGCAGAATTTCTCAGAAACCACTTCTAAAATTTTAAAATGTTTCAATAAACTCTCACTTAAGGTTCAGGAACTCAGGAACGAACAATACAGTCGTTCACGTTCTAACTCGAGACGTTTTAATTACAGAGCATTTTCAAAACATCGATCCCCTTCTAGAAGTGTTTCACGGCAACGGCCTGCTAACTGTGTATGCAGATATCATTATAAATTCGGTAAGGCAGTTAGGAAATGCGAACAACCATGCGCATTCGATACAAACGATTCACACAACCCAACAAACTGAGTGACTCTATCATTGCGACGGCTAATGATGGTAGTTAAACTACACTTACACGCCGTTTATTTATAAACGACAGGGACAACCAAATTAATTTCCTGATCGACAGTGGTGCAGAAGTTTCAGTACTGCCAGTAAACAAATTTAAATTTCACAAAAAAAATTCTGACTTAATCTTGACAGCAGCAAACGGTAGTACAATTTCGACTTCGGGAAACAAATTACTTACTTACTTAGATGGCGCTTACAACTGTTGGTCGGTTTTGGCCTGGTCTAAGAATTTTCGCCAGCCTCTTTTGTCGTGCGCTTGCTGGCGCCAGTTGGAAACTCCAAGCGTTGTCAGGTTATCCAATGCCTGGTCTTTCCAACGGAGATGCGGTCTTCCTCGTCTGCGTTGGCCACCGCTGGGTACCGAATCCAATATCTTTTTCGCTGGAGCTTCGTCGTTCATTCTCTCGACATGACCTAGCCAGCGAAGCCGCTCAATTTTAATACGCTTGACTATATCGATGTCGGCATATAGCTCATACAGCTCATGGTTCCATCGTATTCGGTACTCGCCATTGACGCAGATTGGACCATAGATCTTGCGAAGGATTTTTCTCTCGAACGCTCCCAAAGTCCTTTCATCAGAGCTGCTCAACGTCCAGGTTTGTGATGCGTATAGTAGGACGGGCATGATTATTGACTTATAGAGCGTCAGTTTTGTTCGTCGAGAGAGAGCTCTGCTTCTCAATTGCCTACTGAGCCCAAAGTAACACCTGTTGGCAAGAGTTATCCTTCGTTTAATCTCAATACTGATATCGTTGGAGGAGTTTATACTGGATCCCAGGTAAACAAAGTCCTTCACTACCTCCAAGGAGGTGTTGTCAACAGTGACGTGGTTTCCAAGACGCTGGGACTGTTTGTTTGTTGACACAATGTACTTCGTTTAATCTGCGTTCACTGCAAGACCCATTCGACTCGGGAAACAAATTACTAAACATAAATTTACAACTCAGACGCGAACTTTTATTCACTTTCATTTTAGCAGACATTTCAAGACCCATCATAGATGCAGATTTCCTTACGAAATATGGGCTCTTGATAGAATTGAAACACAGAAAACTAATCGATCCACTAACAAAATTATCCGTTAACGCAATCACAGCATTCACCGAAACATCACTACTTAAATAAATTATACTAGACAACAAGTACACTAACCTACTCAAAAACTTTCAAACACTAACAGCAGAACCCAATTACAACAAACCAGTTAAGGACACAACAGCACACCACATCACTACAGAAGGATATTTACCATTTTAGAGACCACGCTTAGACTTAATTACATTAAAAATTGCAAAACAAGAATTCGATTTTTTTAATCAAATCAGGTATCTGTCGTCCTTCAGCCCACACATTCATGACCTATCTATTGACTTACACAACATAAACATATTTTCAAAAATAGACTTAGTAATGGCTACTAAAGACATTCATAAAACCTCGATTACAACACCCTTCGGAAAGTTTGAATTCCTAAGAATGATATTTGGTTTAAATAACGCGGCTAAAACATTTCAGAGATTCATTAATGAGGTTCTAAAAGAGCTAGATGTCGTATTCGTTTACCTTTATGATATAATAGTAGCCAGTGAGACGGAATTAGAACATTTAAGACATTTAAATTTAGTATTGAAATGATTAAAAAAATTTGGACTGAACATTAAACCAAATAAATGTGTTTTCGGCGTCAACAATATAAATTTGTTTTAGTTATGACATTTGAAGAAAGGCATTCAACCATCTCCCGATAGAATTTAATGCATAGTTAACTATCCAAAACCTGAACAGTTAAACAAATGCAGAAATTCATCGGGATGATAAACTATTACCACAGATGCATACCAAAAATGGCACACACACTCACACATATTTATGAAATGGTAACAACAGCATCAAAAACAAAAGAAAAAACTTAGTTTGGACAGATGGCACTACAGAAGCATTCACAACGATAAAAGAGAGTTTTACTAAAGAAGTGTTACTTAATCGCTGTGGATGCATCTAACACTGCTATCGGTGCAGTCTTACAACACGAGCACAATAATCAAATAGAACCCTTAGCTTTCTTTTCAAAGAAATTAGCACCAGCCGAAAAGAAATACAGCACATTCGATCGTGAACTTTGGCAATTAACCTTACTATCAAACATTTCAAACATTATTTAGAAGGACGAACTTTCACAATATACACTGATCCCAAACCACTTACTTTACCATTACATACAAAAACAGAAAGAAGCCCAAGACAAACACGACACCTGGAATTCATCGCACAATTTACCAACGACTTCAGACACTTTAAAGAAACAGACAATGTTGTTGCAGACGACGCACTTTCACGAGCTGAGATTGAGGCTTTCACCACCTCAGATATCAACCTTAGAACTCTACATAAAGAACAAACAACATATTCTGAATTAGTTTACTTAACAATCAGACGTACAATTTTGAAGAAATACATATTCCATTCCTCAATGTCAAAATTTGGTGCGAACAAACTAATACAAAAACACGTCCACACATTCCAAAAACATTACGAAAAAAAGTTTTTGAACAATTACACAGTGCAACACAAAAAAAAATAACCATATACGGACACCACTACGTGATAAAAGACTAAAAAAAAAGACCCGTGTCTCCCAATTTTCCCCAAAGTCATGCACTTTTTGTTTTATGGGCCACGCCTACCTCCCATACAACACAAATAATGAAAACTCTATAAAGAGGCTAATATCAAAGTTACAAAAGTGAAACTCGGTATTTGTGTGTTCTATGTCAAAACTTAAGTGTGTTAGAAAAATGGGCGTTATCCACCCACT
Source organism: Tetanocera ferruginea (assembly GCA_958299015.1). Taxonomy (NCBI): domain Eukaryota; kingdom Metazoa; phylum Arthropoda; class Insecta; order Diptera; family Sciomyzidae; genus Tetanocera; species Tetanocera ferruginea. The sequence goes on along the minus strand of OY282641.1, from coordinate 80,802,085 downwards.
TACACGCCCACCTCCCATACAACCCCAAAATTTAAAACTCTATAAAGAGACTAATATTAAAGTAACAAAACTGAAACTCGGTATTTGTGTGTTCTATGTCAAAACTTAGGTGTGTTAGAAAAATGGGCGTCATCCACCCACTAACACGCCCACCTCCCATACAACCCCAAAATTTAAAACTCTATAAAGAGACTAATATTAAAGTAACAAAACTGAAACTCGGTATTTGTGTGTTCTATGTCAAAACTTAGGTGTGTTAGAAAAATGGGCGTCATCCACCCACTAACACGCCCACCTCCCATACAACCCCAAAATTTAAAACTCTATAAAGAGACTAATATTAAAGTAACAAAACTGAAACTCGGTATTTGTGTGTTCTATGTCAAAACTTAGGTGTGTTAGAAAAATGGGCGTCATCCACCCACTAACACGCCCACCTCCTATACAACCCCAAAATTTAATATTTTATAAAAAGGCTTTTATTTATGCTTCAGAAAAACAATTTGATATGTTTGTATTTTAGACACATAAAACTAACAAAATTTTAGAAAATTAGGAGGTGGGCGTGTTAGTGGGTGGATGACGCCCATTTTTCTAACACACCTAAGTTTTGACATAGAACACACAAATACCGAGTTTCAGTTTTGTAACTTTAATATTAGTCTCTTTATAGAGTTTTAAATTTTGGGGTTGTATGGGAGGTGGGCGTGTTAGTGGGTGGATGACGCCCATTTTTCTAACACACCTAAGTTTTGACATAGAACACACAAATACCGAGTTTCAGTTTTGTTACTTTAATATTAGTCTCTTTATAGAGTTTTAAATTTTGGGGTTGTATGGGAGGTGGGCGTGTAAGTGGGTGGATAACGCCCATTTTTCTAACACACTTAAGTTTTGACATAGAACACACAAATACCGAGTTTCAGTTTTGTAACTTTGATATTAGCCTCTTTATAGAGTTTTCATTATTTGTGTTGTATGGGAGGTAGGCGTGGCCCATAAAACAAAAATGGCATGACTTTGGGGAAAATTGGGAGACACGGGTCTTTTTTTTTAGTCTTTTATCACGTAGTGGTGTCCGTATATGCTAATTTTGCCGTGACTTAAAAAATTACACACAGTGTTATACAACATTTCACATCCAGGTACAAGAATGCGTTAGATGTCAAAAATCGAAAATACACAGACACACGAAAACAATTCCAAACAAATAGATATTCCACTAGGTCGTTTTGAGCATGTCCACGTTGATCTAGTTGGTCCATTACCGATTTCGAATGAATATAGATATTTACTTACCTTAATAGCTCCTCTGGAAATTACTTCTGACCGAGGACCTCAATTTACCTCTAATACATTAAGAAATGTTGTTAAAAATATAGGAAGCAAACACATAAAAACTTCTGCTTATCATCCACAAGCTAACGGGATGGTAGAACGTTTTCATCGTCAGCTTAAAAATTCTCTAAAAGCGAGCAATAACCAAACAAAATGGTACACAGAGCTACCACTAGTTTTTCTAGGGCTCAGATCTACGGTCAAGTAAGATATTTAAGCAAGCATCACCTCCTGAAATGGTTTTTAGTCAAACTCTTAGATTGCCACAACTAGAAGTGCATAACAGTCATAATTTTAATTCGTCAGACACCTTGTCCAAACTTAAAGAAGTAGTTAAAAACAATAAATCAAACATTTCACACCACAACACCAATTTTCAAGGGTATATGCCTCGAACACTCAGCAATTGTAACTTCGTTTTCGTACGCATAGCACAATTCGCAAATCACTTCAAGATCCATTCAGAGTCATCGAAAGAACACCAAAATATTTCAAAATTTGCAAAAACAACACTACCATAACAGTTTACATAGACAGACTCCTAGACACAGAAAAAATACAGACACGCTCAACAAAGAACAGTCAGATGAAGAAAGTACACTTTAATATTTTGGCTAACAAAACTCTTTTATTGTAGGGGGGAATAATGTGGTGCCTTAACACCACATACACAAAACACACACACTACATAAGAAACACTTCGTATACAAATATAGTTTTAAGAAAATTTGTTTTAAAAAATGTAAATTTTTTTATAATCAAAATAATTTCATAAGGAAGTATCAATTCAAAAATAAAATTGTAACGAAAGAGTTCACTTTTAATAAAATAAAATTTTTATAAAAAAAAAATTTATTGGGTATTAATAACCCCTTCAAGCTCAAGTAAAAAGCTTTAAGATGCCTTTCAAAAAGACGGCCGGAAGTATGAAGTATACTTTCGAGGAATTTTCAAATTTACTGAATCGAATCGAAGCGTGTCCAGTAGAACCAGAAACAACTCATCAGTCTCTGACTCTTGTCAATCGTTGGCAAAAAATCAAGACGATGCATCAGCACTTTTGCCACCTATGGAAAAATGAATACCTAAAAGAGATGCATCGGCGTTTGAAATGGAAAACTCCTCAATTAGATATCAATGTCAACGACCTAGTTGTTGTCAAAGATGATAATTCACCTGCGAATTAATGGCGAATCAGTCGAATTTTTAAAACTTATGTCGGTAGCGACAATGGAGTCCGTATAGCAGACATCCGCACCGGAAGAGGTTGCATAACCCGACCTATAGTAAAGCTGGTCGCAATACCGCCGACCTAGCTCCATCACCATTTTATTATCTTAAACGTTTCTTTTCTTGTCTTTTTCTTTTCTTTTTGTTTCTGTCTCGTTTCAGGATGTCAACCACCAACATCGTGCGTGTCCTGCTAGAAGAGATGCTTTTCCAGACGGACTCTGAGATGGCGTTGAGCGAGACCGAAATGGTGCGAGAGCGCGCACCAGTCGCCGCAGCCAGTGCTCCTTCGCCATCGAGTTCAGTGCGAAGCGTGCTATCCAGTGTGGTCCCGTGGTGTAGCGCAGCGATATGATTCCAAAGTGTCGCTTGTGCTCCATGGATCATAATCTCATGTCGAGCCGGCGCACACAGGGGCCGCCCCTTATAAGTGGATTCTCAAAATTCTGAAATACTTTTCTTTCCATCAAACTCGGTTAATCTATTTTTTTACTGCAATTTTTGACAAGTTAACCCTTTGAGGACCATGGTTTAACCCGTTTGTGACCAAATTTTTTGATAGAGAGTCTCAGGCAAAACTAAATTTATTACATTTTAATGTGCAAAATAAAAAAAGATTTAACCAATTAATGACCTTCACTCAACCTATTCGTGGCCATGATTTAAACTATTAAAATAAATTTTATATAATAACTTAAACCAATCGATTTTGATTATATAATCCATACGAATTTTAAACGATTAACCAGTTGCTTATAGCCTTGCTGTAGCCAACTAGCGACCAGGATAACATCTATATATAATTAAAATAAACGTTTAAAACTTTCACTTCAATGTGAAATTGAAATATGAATTGTTTTAAATATTGTTGGTTTTGATCAGATTTGTTACAAAAATAAGTGAATTTAAGTTGCAATATATTTAAATAATTTAAATTTCAGTAGATAAGGTTACAGTCAGTTTAGTTTACAACAAAGATAATTAATTTTACGTTTCAATAAAGAAAATCTTAAGTTTCAAATTAAAACAAGTAATGTAATAAATCATTATAACGAAAAGAATTAATAAATATAATAAAATTCTTTAAGGTTTATCAAATAAGCAGTCGCTGTTTATCCAAGTATTTTCACGTATATAAAATCTTTCGAATTTTCTTTTACTAGACTCAAATTTGTTGGTGACGTGTTTTAAAATTTTTGAAAGAAGGATTAAAATTTCTTTTTAACCGATGTTTTTTGATTTAAAACTGGAGCAAATCTTCAAATTTACCATCAAGTTTTATTTCTTTGCTTTGACATATTATATGGCACATATCGCGTTCTTTACTGCTATTTTGTCGAAATCTCTTGCAAAAAAGGACATTGCAAATACCCAGAGAGGTTTATCATGATGGTTGGTTTTAATGTTCTGCATCTTGATGATTTTTTGTTCAATAAGATGCACTTCAAAGAACTCCTTATATATATAAAAAAAAAATGTTTATACTCAAAAAAATTGTTTTAAGTAACACATTCGGATTATAATACTTTTGAACGTTTTTCTAAAAGAAAAGCAAAACATAGTTCTTGTATATTTCTTTTTATTTTGATACTAGCGGATGTAACCCGGTGTTACGCGGGGTTGTGCCTCGTGCACAGAAAAAGGAAGATTTTCAAAACTGCTCTCATTTTAACATTTTTTACATTACACTGTGTGTAATTTTTTAAGTCACGGCAAAATAACCATATACGGACACCACTACGTGATAAAAGACTAAAAAAAAAAAGACCCGTGTCTCCCAATTTTCCCCAAAGTCATGCACTTTTTGTTTTATGGGCCACGCCTACCTCCCATACAACACAAATAATGAAAACTCTATAAAGAGGCTAATATCAAAGTTACAAAACTGAAACTCGGTATTTGTGTGTTCTATGTCAAAACTTAGGTGTGTTAGAAAAATGGGCGTCATCCACCCACTAACACGCCCACCTCCCATACAACCCCAAAATTTAAAACTCTATAAAGAGACTAATATTAAAGTTACAAAACTGAAACTCGGTATTTGTGTGTTCTATGTCAAAACTTAGGTGTGTTAGAAAAATGGGCGTCATCCACCCACTAACACGCCCACCTCCTAATTTTCTAAAATTTTGTTAGTTTTATGTGTCTAAAATACAAACATATCAAATTGTTTTTCTGAAGCATAAATAAAAGCCTTTTTATAAAATATTAAATTTTGGGGTTGTATAGGAGGTGGGCGTGTTAGTGGGTGGATGACGCCCATTTTTCTAACACACCTAAGTTTTGACATAGAACACACAAATACCGAGTTTCAGTTTTGTTACTTTAATATTAGTCTCTTTATAGAGTTTTAAATTTTGGGGTTGTATGGGAGGTGGGCGTGTTAGTGGGTGGATGACGCCCATTTTTCTAACACACCTAAGTTTTGACATAGAACACACAAATACCGAGTTTCAGTTTTGTAACTTTAATATTAGTCTCTTTATAGAGTTTTAAATTTTAGGGTTGTATGGGAGGTGGGCGTGTTAGTGGGTGGATGACGCCCATTTTTCTAACACACCTAAGTTTTGACATAGAACACACAAATACCGAGTTTCAGTTTTGTTACTTTAATATTAGTCTCTTTATAGAGTTTTAAATTTTGGGGTTGTATGGGAGGTGGGCGTGTTAGTGGGTGGATGACGCCCATTTTTCTAACACACCTAAGTTTTGACATAGAACACACAAATACCGAGTTTCAGTTTTGTTACTTTAATATTAGTCTCTTTATAGAGTTTTAAATTTTGGGGTTGTATGGGAGGTGGGCGTGTAAGTGGGTGGATAACGCCCATTTTTCTAACACACTTAAGTTTTGACATAGAACACACAAATACCGAGTTTCAGTTTTGTAACTTTGATATTAGCCTCTTTATAGAGTTTTCATTATTTGTGTTGTATGGGAGGTAGGCGTGGCCCATAAAACAAAAAGTGCATGACTTTGGGGAAAATTGGGAGACACGGGTCTTTTTTTTTAGTCTTTTATCACGTAGTGGTGTCCGTATATGGTTATTTTTTTTTGTGTTGCACTGTGTTATCAATTAAATTTTAAAATTTTTTAAATTATAGTTTTTTTGGGATTTTGCCCCCACGAAAGTGTTTAATAAAATTTCCGTAAAACTGTACCTGCCAGAGATGATTACAAAAAATGACATCTTCAACGTCGCGATCTGACGTCTGGTTTTTAAGGAAAATTGTCACCCAGTTTGAAAAAAGTTATTTCGAGAAAAATGCGTTTAAAGTTTTTCTTAGCATGCATTTAATATGCAATTTTTTCTCAAAAAAATGTTTGTGAGTTGTCTTCGTTTAACTACGGTTTTGGTAGATACTGTTCGGTTAATTTTTTTTCATCTGTATATAGCTTCTGCTCGTATTCGTTAAGCTTATTTTTTTTTCGTTCGTCTTTGGTTCTTGACTTCGTTTGCCTTCGGCTCATTCCTTATTTTTTGTCGAAAGAACTATTAAAAGCATAGGATCTATTTCAGTAACAGATACAAATGCTTGCCAAGTTTCATCAAAATCGGTTCATCCGTTTTGACGTGAATGAGCCGAACATAGTTTATTGAATAAAGCGCCCTCTAACGGAAGTTTTCTGAAATTTAAATAGCCTCAATTCTGTTGCAGAGTCAAGTTATTTCATGTACCAAATTTTAGTAAAATCAATCGTCATTTAGGAGTTATTGAGTCTTAACAATGCACTACTTAAAGCGCCCTCTTTCGGAAGTCTTTGGAATTTTTTATATTTAATGTTTTATCTTGGGTGCAGTTGAACGTTCATACCAAATTTCATTGAAATCGGTTCAAGCGTTTAGGAGTTATTGAGTCTTAAAAACGCACTACCTAAAGCGGCCCCTTACGGAAGTCTTTCGAATTTTTATAGCCTATGTTATCTTGGGCGCAGTCGAACCTTCATTCCCAATTTAATTGAAATCGGTCCAGGTGTTTAAGAGTTATTAAAGAGTGCTACGCCCACATAATTCCGCCAAATTCATACCTTTTCTTTATCTTTGGTGCAGTTGAACCTTCATACTAAATTTCATTGAAATCGTCCCAGGAGTTTAGCAGTTATTAAGTCTTAATAAAAACGTACTACTAAAAGCGCTAATTTTTGAATTTTTTATTGCCTATGTTTTATTTTGGGAGTAGTTGAACCTTCATACCAAATGTCATGGAAATCGGTTCAGGCGCTTAGAAGTTATTACAGATTGCCACGCCCACATACATCCGCCCACTTTTTTAACCTATTCTTTAAATTGGTTGCAGTTGAACCTTCATACCAAATTTCATTGAAATAGGTCCAGGCGCTTAGGAGTTATTGAGTCTTAAAAATGTACTACTTAAAGCGCCCTCTTGCGAAAGTCTTTGGAATTTTTTATGACTTATGTTTTATTTTGGGAGCAGATGAACCTTCATACCAAATTTCATTGAAATCGGTCTAGGCGTTTAGAAGTTATTGTAGAGTGCCACGCCCACATACTTTCGCCCACTTTTTTACACCCCCTATGTTCTTTCTCACTACGAAAGGTACTCGTTGTCCAAATTTCAGCGCAATCGGATAAACGGTGCGTGAGTCTATACGGAACAGACAGACAGACAAACATTTGATTTTATATATTAGAAGATAATACCATATTTATCTTACATATCCTACATTTGCACTCCTTTTTCGAATTAAAAATGTACAATTAGGGAATTCACAGTTTGCTTCTAAAGTTAACACCTGGCAACTTTAGAAAGATATTTCAATCGAACTGTGAGCACCTCTTTTTGTGTTTTGGAGCTAAATTGCAAAAATAAACAAACAAAAATTTAAATTTGTTCAAAAACATGCCTCGAATGAACGGAAACGAAGAATTACGGAAAAATGTACTTATTTCTTCGACGATCCATTCTTCTTCCATTATTTGCAACAAAATTAAATGAGCTGATTAGTGATACCACATTAACACAAGAGAAAGACATGAGTAGAAGTGAGATAACTTTAGCAACAAGTGGTATCTCAAGTTTGTACGTAAAACAAAAACAATCAAAGTTAACACGTGCTAAAATGTTCTAAAGTTAATAGACGGCAAAGTTAACAGAGCAGATAATACAGAACTGTGAGCACCCTAAATGTAATTATATTGATTGAACAGAGCATACAAAAAAATTTAAAAATCTTTATATTCATAACGCTTGAATAAGTAAGTGCTAAAAACAATGCACTTTTTGCGATTATTAAAAACACCATCATTATTCACCTTTATAAAATGAAAATTCTCAGTTTGAAATGAAACAGAATCAATTTAACAAGAAAGATAACTTTTTGTGTTCACTTTAAATCATAGTGAAATTTTTAAAACAACTTTTTATAAAAAGGCGCAGAGGGATTCTGGTTTTGAACTTGAATTCTCAATAAGGAAGAATCATATTAAATTAAAATGCTGCCAGATTTAAAAGCATTTTGCGCCATTTAAAAAAAAATTACTTTAAAAATTACCTTGCAACAAACTAGAGGTTAGGTTAGTTTTTTGAAAACTTGTGAGGAACTGAAATTTGGGACAAATTTCAGCCCACATGAAAGTTCAACAACAACAACAACAGCCGCTACAACAACAACCACAACAACTACAATAGTTTACTTTTAACAACAACAACTTTAAAAAAACAAATCCAACATCAACAACAAAATTTTTTCTTTCCAACAACAACAACAACAACAACAACAACAACAACAACAAAAACAACAATAACAACAACAACAACAACAACAACAACAACAACAACAACAACAACAACAGCGGGCGTATGAAGAAGAAATAGTAGCAGTCTTGAAAAATAGCAAGCCAAGTAGCAACAACAACAACAGTGGTGCAATAAAATATAAACAAACACAAAACCAAGCGCAATAACAACAGCAACTGCTTAGAAGACAAACAAAAACACATAACTACAAGAATTGCACACGCCACCAAACAACGGTATGTAATGCAGGCACACACAATTATAACAACAATGTTGAACACGCGCCAAAATATGAACAATAACAAAGCCACAGCACAATAACAACAACGCAGGCGAGCCAAAGCTTGAGACTAAGCTAAGAAGTAAACACGCGGCTTAAAGACAACAACAAGAAACTGGTGCACAGTTAGATGTGCAGAAACATTTGATGAAAAATTGCACAAACAAGATCCCGTTAGCAAATGCAGCGATTTTTGTGCTATAAAAAGGGAGGCTGAAGACAGAATCGATCTCTTTGATCGCTGATCGTGAAAGGTAAGACATCCCTTCCTGTCCCTTTATTTCGGGTTTCGAGCTTTTCTAAGCGGTTACCCTAGTAGAATTTGAATATTATTTATAAAATCGGGTTTCGAGCTTTTCTAAGCGGTTACCCTAGTAGAACTAGAGAAAATTGTATGTTTCGGGTTTCGAGCTTTTCTAAGCGGTTACCCTAGTAGAACTAGAGAAAACTGTATGTTTCGGGTTTCGAGCTTTTCTAAGCGGTTACTTTAGTAGAACTAGAGAAAACTGTATGTTTCGGGTTTCGAGCTTTTCTAAGCGGTTACCCTAGTAGAACTAGAGAAAACTGTATGTTTCGGGTTTCGAGCTTTTCTAAGCGGTTACCCTAGTAGCACATGATACATCCTGGAACCTCAAAATCCCACATAAACTCCTAAAATCCCACTTTCACGAGTCAGCAAACGGAGCGGAAGACCGGAGGACCAAGAAACGCAGGACATCGCAGGACATCTCAGGACATCGCAGGACATCAGGAAGATTAATAACTATAGTCAAATAATAATAGTTGAATGATAAGCTTAATAATATAAATGAAAATTAATCAAATTTGTAATCATAGCATTAATAATAGTGAACTTAAATAATAAATCAGAACTTAATTACTTTTAAAAAAACGCTTTTGGTCTCAAATATATAAATATTTTTGTACAGAACCCTGGGTATCCGGCGAGATGTACCCAGGCTTAAAAACTTAATTACAAATGGCGCCCGAGCACGGACCAAAAGCATAGTGAAAAAGAAAAAATAAAAGAATTTTCGGAAAAAAAACTTGAGTGAAAAAAACATCATTGAAAGGACTATAGAAAAAAAAAGAGATAAGTGTGAAAAAAAATTAAAATGGTTAAAACAAGGTGGATTTATCATCTCTCCAAGGAGGAACTGCAGGAATATATGAGCGAGGTAAGCTTAGAAGTTCAAGGTACGGTCGATGAATTGCGAAAGCGATTTTCTAGCTGGATAAGCAGCGAAAACAGGACGCTGCAGCAGGAACAACGACTACAGGAGTTACAATTAAAGCATGGGCGTAGTACGTCACCTGGACACCAAACGCAGGCTAAGCTGCCAGAATTCCGGGTAATACCGCCGTTAGGAGCTGCACAAGAGGACATGACAGTGGTAAGTCGTGGAACCACAGGTACCTCTTATGCAACTGTTATCGATCAAGTCAGGAAGTGGTCTGCTCGATACGACGGAGGTAGAGACCCCATCGCATTTATTGAAAGAGTGGAGGAGCTTATAGAAGTTTACGGACTGGAGCCGAACATGATCCCAAGAACGATGCCAGAACTGTTGAAGGATAATGCCTTGGCCTGGTACAGGAACACAACGCGGCAGTGGGCGTCATGGGAAAAATTCAAGGAGGAATTTTTGAAATTTTTCCTTCCACATCGGTACTTGGAACGATTGGAGGATGAGATCCGGAGCTGCAAGCAAAAAAAACACGAATCGTTCAAGGAATTCGCAACCAGAATGCAAACACTTGCACGCCAGGCTAGGTACACGGAAGAACAGACATTGGAGAGAATCTTTAGAAATAGTTTGGTGGAATACCAGTTCTACATCCGGCTCAGAGATTTTTCCAATCTCAGCGAACTTACCGAGATGGCAGAAGATTTTGAAGCGCTACGAGACACGAAAGAGCCAACCACAGGAGGTCAAGCACGCCAGCGAACAGAGCAGCACCGTTTGTTAAACCAGGCATCAGGTAATGACCCTGTGGATGTCCGGACAGCTTGTTTCCGGTGAAGTCAGGATGGGCATCGTAGAAGGCAATGCAGGAATGAGAGGATGGTTTTCTGTTGGAAGTGCGGGAAACGTAACAAGCTGACATTTGAATGTTGCGATCGGGATTCGGAAAACACTCAGGGATTCCGACAGAGACGAGGATTATCGGGATCCCTTCAACAAAGCGCTCCTCGTACCCAACGCAACCATTAGGGTTTGAGCGAAGCCGCATCTTCACTAAAGTGGCTCTGGGAGAGGAACTAGCAACAGCCACTATAGACACTGGAGCTACAAGAAGCTTTGTGAGCGAGCTATTTGCAAGAACACTTCGAAGACAGGGTGTAAGCATACCTATCAGCATGCAGGTGAGATTGGCAGATGGTACAATAAAAGAAGTCAGGGAGGTGTTAGAAATTGAGGTCAGGCTGGGAACGTCACAATGTTTTTTGGAACTATTGGTCATGCAGGATGTGACAGACAACTTAATTCTGGGAATGGATTTTTTGGTGCGCACAGGAGTAACTTTTGCATGTGGTGGTAGCAGCGTCACGTTTAGTGAAACAGTCGGGATGGAACACGAAAAGGATCTGGATATGTGTTCTTTGGTGCAGACTAAAGTGGAAGATGAACAAGGCAAAAGTAACAGGAAAATTATTACAGGTGAGCAAAACGTGGAGCTCAAAAGCGAGACAGGGGAACAGGAGCAAATAAGAATATTTCTGGAAGATGAATTACGGGAGTTTGGGAAGCTGGATATGTGTTCTTTGGTGCAGACTAAAGTGGAAGATGCACAAGGCAAAAAAAACAGGAAAATTATTACAGGTGAGCAAAACGTGGAGCTCAAAAGCGAGACAGGGGAACAGGAGCAAATAAGAATATTTCTGGAAGATGAATTACGGGAGTTTGAGAAGCTGCGGAATGTGTCGAATATTACCAGTCACAAAATTATTATGAAGCATGATCAGCCAATTAAGCAGCGGTATTTTCCAAAAAACCCAGCAATGCAGGCTATAATAAATAAAGAAGTCGAAGAGCTAATCGAGAAGGGATGCGTTGAACCGTCGCATAGCCCGTATAGTGCACCAATAGTTCTGGTAAAGAAAAAGACAGGTCAATGGAGGCTGTGTGTAGACTACAGACAGCTAAATGCGCATTCGGTACCCGAAGCATACCCACTACCCAGAATACAGCATATTCTCGACAGGTTACGGAACGCGAAGTACATTAGCAGCTTAGATTTGAAGAATGGCTACTGGCAAATACCCATGGATCCAGCAAGTAAACAGTATACAGCATTTTCTGTACCAGGGAAAGGACTCTTTCAATGGCGCGTTATGCCATTTGGGTTACATTCAGCGCCGGCTACTTTTCAGAGGGCACTCTATCAGGTAATTGGTCCAGAAATGGAACCACACGCTTTCGCATATCTGGATGACATAATTGTGATAGGAGAATCATTTGAGGAGCATAGAAAAAATATAAAAGAAGTCTTCCGGCCGCTAAAGGCCGCAAATCTCAGGCTAAATCCCGAAAAGTGTGAATTTTTCAAGCAGAATCTAAAATATCTAGGACACATTGTGAGCAAGGATGGAATTCATACGGACCCAGATAAGGTTGCAGCGATTCGAGAACTGAAACCGCCAACAAATGTTCGGGAGGTGAGACGGTTTCTAGGCGTTGCATCATGGTATCGACGTTTTGTACCAGACTTTGCAAACATCGTTATACCTCTAACGGGTCTGCTTAAAAAGGGAAAACATTGGAAGTGGAGCGAGGACCAGCAACGAGCATTCGAGACTCTAAAGGAAAAACTGACTGAGGCTCCCGTACTGGTATGTCCGGATTTCACACAGAAGTTTACGTTGCAGACGGATGCGATCGATTATGGGATGGGAGTAGTTTTGACACAGGAGTACATTTAAATCAGGCCGAGCGAAATTTTTCTCCAACAGAGAAAGAATGTCTAGCTATCGTTTGGGGCGTGAGGAAAATGCGACCGTATTTAAAAGGGTACCAGTTTACGGTAGTGACTGATCATCTATCGCTTAAATGGCTAAATTCGATTGAAAGTCCGTCAGGAAGGATTGCAAGATGGGCGCTGGAGCTGCAACAATACACATTTGATGTTAAGTACAGGAAGGGAAAATGCAACGTGATTGCAGATGCACTCTCACGACAGCCGCAGGAAAATCTACTAAGATTGGAAACAGAATCGCAGGAATGTAGTTGGTACAAGGCCAAGGTGAAAGACACACAAACAAACTCAGAGAAGAACCCAGACTACACCATAGTGGATGGAAAACTGTATCGTCATATACCAGGAAAGACAGGTGACGAAGATTGCGCATCATGGAAATTCTGCGTACCCAAGAATCAACGAACCAGAGTCCTTGAAGGAAATCACGACAGTCCGTGCGCCGGACATATGGGAATAAGGAAAACAATTTTCCGCATTAGCAACCGCTACTACTGGCCAGGGATGTGGCGGGATATCAGGAATTATGTTCGAAGATGCGAATCATGTCAAAGGTTCAAACCGATGCAAGAGAAAGCAGCTGGAACGATGTTTACGCAGATCGCAGATGAACCGTGGTCAATTTTGTGTACAGACTTTGTGGGACCACTCCCGCGCTCTAGCCACGGAAATACAATGCTGGTCGTGTTCTTCGATAAGTTCTCAAAATGGACAGAAATAGTGCCCCTACGGAGAGCAAAAGGTGACTCGCTGACAAAGGCGTTTCGCGAACGAAACCTAGCACGATACGGAGTACCAAAGGTATTAGTCACAGATAATGGAACACAGTTCTGCAGCAAGCCGTTTCAAAAATATCTACAGGACCTAGGAGTTCGACAACAGTTTACAGCACCCTATACACCGCAAGAGAACCCCACAGAACGAGCAAATAGAAACGTGAAAAGAATCATCGCACAACTCACTGGAACGGATCAGAATAAATGGGACAGTATTCTTCCCGAGATATCGTTGGCGCTGAACACAGGAGTCTCAGATACGACAGGATTTAGTCCAGCTTTCTTGACGCAAGGCAGAGAACCCAGGTTACCTAAGGCCCTTTATGACGAGCAAGCACTTGGCACAGGTAGCAGAGCGCAAACACCAGATGAAAGAGACACAAGATTACAGGAAGTGTTTCAAATTGTCCGTCGGAACCTCCAAAGAGCAGCTCAGGATCAAGCAAGACACTACAATCTGCGACGAAGATCTTGGAAACCGGAAACAAGAGGACAAGAGGACAAGAGGTACTGGTCAAGCAACATCATCTGTCTAAAGCCGTGGACCAATTTAATGCTAAGCTGGCACCAAAATTCGATGGACCATATCGCGAAATAGGATTAACATCACCGGTAATAGTCCAGCTGAAGAAGGATGGAGAAGATCGAGTAAGGACAGCACACGTGGGCGAAGTCAAAGAATTCCATCCAATTAATAGCGAAGAAGCAGCAGCACAAGTTGGAAACCAGTCAGGATCTCGGCGAGAGAATTCCCGACCATAAATGTTGTAGTCATATTCTTGATCGTGTTTGTTCAGTACAGGTAGAAGAAATTGTCGTTAAAATCTATTAATTAAAGTACTTAATTAGAAAACACACAAGGCAACTGGCAACGAAACTGGAAACGACAAGGCAAATGAAACAAATCTGGAAACGACACTGGCGACGAAAAAGGCAATGCGAAGGAAACTGGTAACAAAACAAACAAGGAAACTGGAAATGACACGGCAAATGAAACAAATCTGGAAACGACACTGGCAACGAAAACGGCACTACGAAGGAACGTGGTAACGAAACAAACAAGGGAACTGGCAACGACACGGCAACAACAACGGAGACGAGAAGGAAACTGGAAACAAAGTAGACTACGAAGCAGTCACAGGAACCACCACCAGGACATTGTTTCCGATTCGTGGACGTGGTGGAATTGAACGGGCCGAAAGGGGTTTTGCTGCCGAGTGGCCGATATGTATTGCACCAAGAGGACGAAGAGGCTGAATTTCTTGATGGGACCTTTTCGGGTGAAAGTGTCCAAGTCGGGCAAAACAATGCTTCCTCGCACCGGAAGTACAGGGGGGATGTGAGGAACTGAAATTTGGGACGAATTTCAGCCCACATGAAAGTTCAACAACAACAACAACAGCCGCTACAACAACCACAACAACTACAATAGTTTACTTTTAACAACAACTTTAAAAAACAAATCCAACAACAACAACAATATTTTGCTTCCAACAACAACAACAACAACAAAAACAAAAACAACAACAACAACAACAACAACAGCGGGCGTATAAAGAAGAAATAGTAGCAGTCTTGAAAAATATCACGCCAAGTAGCAACAACAACAACAGTGGTGCAATAAAATATAAACAAACACAAAACCAAGCGCAATAACAACAACAACTGCTTAGAAGACAAACAAAAACACATAACTACAAGAATTGCACACGCCACCAAACAACGGTATGTAATGCAGGCACACACAATTATAACAACAATGTTGAACACGCGCCGAAATATGAACAATAACAAAGCCACAGCACAATAACAACGCAGGCGAGCCAAAGCTTAAGACTAAGCTAAGAAGTAAACACGCGGCTTAAGGACAACAACAAGAAACTGGTGCACAGTTAGATGTGCAGAAACATTTGATGCAAAATTGCACAAACAAGATCCCGTTAGCAAATGCAGCGATTTTTGTGCTATTATAAAAAGGGAGGCTGAAGACAGAATCGATCTCTTTGATCGCTGATCGTGAAAGGTAAGACATCCCTTCCTGTCCCTTTATTTCGGGTTTCGAGCTTTTCTAAGCGGTTACCCTAGTAGAATTAGAATATTATTTATATGTTTCGGGTTTCGAGCTTTTCTAAGCGGTTACCCTAGTAGAACTAGATAAAACTGTATGTTTCCGGTTTCGAGCTTTTCTAAGCGGTTACCCTAGTAGAACTAGATAAAACTGTATGTTTCGGGTTTCGAGCTTTTCTAAGCGGTTACCCTAGTAGAACTAGATAAAACTGTATGTTTCGGGTTTCGAGCTTTTCTAAGCGGTTACCCAAGTAGAACTAGAGAAAACTGTATGTTTCGGGTTTCGAGCTTTTCTAAGCGGTTACCCTAGTAGAACTAGAGAAAACTGTATGTTTCGGGTTTCGAGCTTTTCTAAGCAGTAACCCTAGTAGAACTAGAGAAAAACTGTATGTTTCGGGTTTCGAGCTTTTCTAAGCGGTTACCCTAGTAGAAATAGAGAACACTGTATGTTTCGGGTTTCGAGCTTTTCTAAGCGGTTACCCTAGTAGAACCAGAGAAAACTGTATGTTTCGGGTTTCGAGCTTTTCTAAGCGGTTGCCCTAGTAGAACTAGAGAAAACTGTATGTTTCGAGTTTCGAGCTTTTCTAAGCGGTTACCCTAGTAGAACTAGAGAAAACTGTACGTTTCGGGTTTCGAGCTTTTCTAAGCGGTTACCCTAGTAGAACTAGATAAAACTGTATGTTTCGGGTTTTTGAGCTTTTCTAAGCGGTTACCCTAGTAGAACTAGATAAAACTGTATGTTTCGGGTTTCAAGCTTTTCTAATCGGTTACCCTAGTAGAACTAGAGAAAACTGTATGTTTCGGGTTTCGAGCTTTTCTAAGCGGTTACCCTAGTAGAACTAGATAAAACTGTTTGTTTCGGGTTTCGAGCTTTTCTAAGCGGTTACCCTAGTAGAACTAGATAAAACTGTATGTTTCGGGTTTCGAGCTTTTCTAAGCGGTTACCCTAGTAGAACTAGAGAAAACTGTATGTTTCGGGTTTCGAGCTTTTCTAAGCGGTTACCCTAGTAGAACTAGAGAAAACTGTATGTTTCGGGTTTCGAGATTTTCTAAGCAGTAACCCTAGTAGAACTAGAGAAAAACTGTATGTTTCGGGTTTCGAGCTTTTCTAACCGGTGACCCTAGTAGAACTAGAGAACACTGTATGTTCCGGGTTTCGAGCTTTTCTAAGCGGTTACCCTAGTAGAACTAGAGAAAACTGTATGTTTCCGGTTTCGAGCTTTTCTAAGCGGTTACCCTAGTAGAACTAGAGAAAACTGTATGTTCCGGGTTTCGAGCTTTTCTAAGCGGTTACCCTAGTAGAACTAGAGAAAACTGTATGTTTCCGGTTTCGAGCTTTTCTAAGCGGTTACCCTAGTAGAACTAGAGAAAACTGTATGTTTCGGGTTTCGAGCTTTTCTAAGCGGTTACCCTAGTAGAACTAGAGAAAACTGTATGTTTCGGGTTTCGAGCTTTTCTAAGCGGTTACCCTGGTAGAACTAGAGAAACTGTATGTTTCGGGTTTCGAGCTTTTCTAAGCGGTTACCCTAGTAGCACTAGATACATCCTGGAACCTCAAAATCCCACATAAACTCCTAAAATCCCACTTTCACGAGTCAGCAAACGGAGCGGAAGACCGGAGGACCAAGAAAACGCAGGACATCGCAGGACATCTCAGGACATCGCAGGACATCAGGAAGTTTAGTAACTATAGTCAAATAATAATAGTTGAATGATAAGCTTAATAATATAAATGAAAAATTAATCAAATTTGTTATCATAGCATTAATAATAGTGAACTTAAATAATAAATCAGATTTTAATTACTTTTAAAAAAACGCTTTTGGTCTCAAATATATAAATATTTTTGTACAGAACCCTGGGTATCCGGCGAGATATACCCAGGCTTAAAAACTTCTTTACAAACTGTTAACTTTTGAAATCACATACTGTCAAAATAAATACAACGAAAAAATAAAGAAACTTCATTTGAACTTAAGACAAAAACAAAATGACGAAACTTTGTACCGTTTTCTTCCAGTAAGAACTTCAATTGCTGATTCGAAATTCACAGTTTTAAAAAATAAAAAAAAATATGAAAATGTGTCATATTTGGGTACGCATATCTCCCAGCAGAAAAACGCTACAAAGCTGAAAAATGACTTTTATATGCATTATTTTATGGAGAATATAATTTCATTTTTGTTTTTTTTTAAAATGCATTATTTCAAAATTGAATTTTGAGCATACTTGGCCCCAGTGTGCGGCGGTTCATAGCTATGAACCTGGAGGAGCGGTTGAGAACAGTTCTACTCCATTTTTACTGTTTCAACTGCCTTTCAGCTGTTCAAACGCAAAATTAGTGTCGGAGCGATGTGAGATGCCGCCACACCCGGACTCAAACAGGTCGAGCCCATACCAGAAGACCACGTGGAAGACGATCTCGCGCAAAGCAGCCTAAACTGCAGACTGCATCGGCAGCTGCTCGAGAAGCGACGAGGTCTGGGATGGAAACGAAGAGTTCATCTGGTAAGGGACCGCAGTTGCCTGTACCGTCTCGTCGGTTTCGAGGGATCACTTTCCGAAGCGGTCCCCTTCCCAGAATAGACCGCAATCGATGCTTCCGTTTGCGACATCATCGAGAAACCACTTCCCGAAGCGGTCTCCCCACAAGACCAACAACGACGAGCCTTCAAAGCGTTGTATCGCTGCTGCCCACAGCTGTCGTGAGTACCTGGGCAAATGGTGGCCTAGTGAAGGAACGTGCTCTCCTTGATGCGTGCCTCCCTTCGACCAAAATCGCCATCGAGTAGGTTAGAAGATGGAGGGTTCCAAGGCGCATGGTAGTTGGTCGGGAGGTATGTACGCTAGCGCTTCGAGGTCGTTATGAATTGAGCGTCCAGTTACACACGACAGCTCTGGTGAAGCGTCGGTTGGAGGTGGTCACGCCGGCGAGAGACATCGACGAGAGGATCAGCCAGAGCTCCCCAAACATCAATCTGGCTGATCCTCACTTTTACAAGCGAGCTCCAGTGTGATTTCTGCTGGGTGTCGATGTCTACGCACGAATAATGCAGCCTGGCAGTCTCCCGGCTGGATTTAGCATGCCATTGGCTCAGAACTCCATATTTGGATGGGTCTTATCAGTCTTATTATGGGTATTATTCTGAAATTTTAAATTCCCCCACAATATTCGTAACAGCTACAATCTGAAACTTTGCCATTTCACCCAACATCGACGAAATAAATCTGCCATGAGCATGACTGATGCAAATAGCACAATACTAAAGAAAGACCTTTAAAGTTGGAACCCTGTATTTTCTGGAGCTTTGATGCGTATGTTCTTTCCGTCGGGGGCACCGAGAGTATGTGGAAATTGCCACAAGTATTTGAAATTCATAGTAATTTCCAGCCACTCATCTTCGGTTTGAGGTACCTAGAAAGACATAGGATATCATTTAGACTTTTTAAAACTGAAATGAAGTTTGGAATATAATAAATTCTATTTTAACAACTTTAATTAATTATTAATAAATTTATTTTAATAATTTGTGACTTAGTTAAGTTTTTTGGAGCGCGCGAGTGGAGCAAGTTGTTTGAAGATGTTTAAAGACAAAAAACTCTCGAATGGATTTCCGATCTTAAAACTTATTTTTCCGTCTGAAGTTTAACGCTTCCTAACTAAGATTATCCCTCGAAATAATTTTCAAATGCCATTTAGCTCAAAAGTTAATTGAAAGTAATATTTCCATGAGTTTTGATGTTGATATTCGCTGAAATGTTTTCTTCTAACATGCTTGTATATGTATCAGGCAATGAAAAAACCGGACGACATGAAACGACATCAAAAATCTTGCGTCGAATGTTTTTCGCTGCAACAGCTATTTATCAATAAAAAGTTAAAACAATATGTCCCAATTTTATTTTTGAAGGAAAATAGTTAGAAAATAAAACACAAATACATGAAATCTGTTTATATTTGCATATGTAGGTGAACCCTGTTAAATAAAATAATAATTTGCAGTTTTTATTCTTATTTTCTTTCATAAACAACATTTGTTGTTGTTTGAAAGACATTTTTAGTGTCATAAATTTCAGCTCAGCGCTGCTAATGTTTTGCTGCTAAAGAAACTGCAGCGCATGCATATCAATGTTTGTTATTTACTGTTACAAAAATAAAACATTGAACAATTTTAAGTGGGCAAGGAACAATGAGCGCGTAATTGTCGCAAAGTATTTTAAGAGAAACAGAGTGTTATTTTATTATCATCAGCAAGCCATTTAAGGTATTTGATAAAAAATTTCTGAAATGCATTTTTTTTTTACTGAAAATTTGTCTGCTTCGTATTTTATCAGAAATTTTACAAATAATAACAACAATCAATGAACGTTCGTTTTAACCGTTCATTAAAAATTAACGTTTGAAGAGAACGTCCCTTCTGAAAAAAATTTTGTATGCAGCGATCGACTATCAGCATCAGCGTCAAGTTTTTTTTTCGTTGTTTTAGATTTTAGAACGTTCGTTGTTTTTTTTTTAATTGTGTGAAAAAAATTGAAATAATCCAATTAGATATTTATTGCCTTTAAGTGTTTCTTAAACAACATTTTGAAAAATTACAAATATATTTTTCGGAAAAAAATACGCAAATGGAATGGATGCATGGAATGAACTACGGACAAAAAAATCCATGGTTTTATAGTTTTTGAGTTTTTGGCCGATTCTGTCCAAAACACTTGTCTCAGTGAGTCGTAATCACGCCCGCCAAGGTTTCTTGACGTTTTTTTTAAATAATTCCAGTATCCATGTATGTAAATAAAAAAAAACGAAAAAATTTTTTGTGTAATTTTTGTACTAAAATATATAGGGGAGGATGCCCATCTGCTGAACACGTTTCGTTAAGAGGCCATTACTTTGGTTTGAAACATACTTTTTCGGAGCTGTTAGTTTCGTTTGAGAGCTTAGTTTAATAGCTAACAAGAAATTTAAATTGAATTATAAAATTTCAAAAATACAATTTTGGCGGTCGATTGGCAAAATTCTCAAAAATCTACGCACAAAAAAATCGGCCCGCTGTAAAAATTAAAAAATTATGGTTAAACCATTAGTTTTTAGAATTTATGAAACATTTAGTCTTTCCGTGGTTTGCAGCAGGGAATGGAAAGAAACCTTAACGAACGGTTCCTTTTTGTTCGGTTCGATAGAGCGCAATCTTTATTCGGCTTTATTCGAATTCCGCTCTTCTACTCAAACACAAGCACAATCACTACCACGCAGAAGAAAGAGAGCGGAAGAAAATGTTAGGGATTGTGCTGTTTGATCAAAAAAACATTATTTTGTAGCAAACCGAACCTTATGTAGCGAATGTTAGTGCTGCTGAACAACAGTAGAACAATTTGTTGTTAAAAAAAAAAACTAGTAAGGTATATCTTCGCCTTGGCCGAAGTTAAAATACCCCACGGCCGATTCGTAAGGGAACAAAATTTTAAATTGTAGCTCCTTTTGTATGTGATTTCAAAAAAGTTTAGTATTTTGAAGACGTCTAAAAAACATTCCTATCAACTTTTTCCTGCAGAGTAAAGACAAGCCTCTTTATAGACTTTTCAATTTTGGGGTTGTATGGGAGGTGGGCGTGTTGGTGGGTGGATGACACTCATTTTTCTAACACACCTCAGTTTATATAGAGTTTTCACTATTGGAGTTGTATGAGAGGTAGGCGTGGTTTTCATCCGATTTAGCCAATTCTCGAACTTTGTTTTTAAGGAAAAAGCTCAAATATAGAATTTCAGTACGATAGCTTCAAAATTACGGCTGTAATCGTGTCCACAGATAGACAGACGGATATCAACTCAGGTGGTGATGTTAACAAGAATATATATACTTTTCTGTATTTACCACTACTCCTTATGGGCGTTACACACATCGTGAAAATATTAATATACTCCTTACGGAGTACGCGAGTCACGTCCCAGCCACAACTGCAAGTAGGAATACGACCTGCATTCCTCAAACTGTGGGAAAATGCTAACAAAGCAAAACCCAGTGCAGAAACTGAATTTTAAATAAACAAATAAAAATGCACTAACACATTGTAAACAAATTAATATGTACAACTGTATCTATATATATATTTCTTTTTGTTCTCTTTATTTCTTCTATTTTGACTTAATGTAAGTATATTTGAAAATAATAAAGTTCAGTTCTGAAGTTTAACTCAAAGTAAACGGTGTTTCATTTTTATCGGTTGATCAACTTTTAAGTTGATCACATTTCTGGCGCAGTCGGTAGGATTCCTCTCTAAAGAGTAGGGATCTTAAAAATTTAAACACCATAAATTAGTAAATTAGAAATTTTTTGTGTTAAGTGAAGAACAGTAAATAGCACAGTGCAACAAAAACCTTTTTTGCAAGTTTGAAATTCTTAAAAACATAGCAAAAAAAAGTACATTGTAAAAGATAAAGACAATTGTAATATAAAAAGCAATATCGAAGTGAAGAACAATTATCTGAATGAGTTTTGAGAAAAATAAATATCGAGTTAAAAAGCTGATATCAGTAACAGTGACGACGACATGGCATCTCAAGCAGAAATGAGTATTTTGCTTAAATCCGTCCAGCAACAATAAGCTGAAATATCTCAACTAAGGGAACAGATAGGCCAAACTCAAGCATTGGCTCATCAAACAGCCCAGCTGGAAAAGATACATCAGCAACAACAGCAAACATTGGCTCAACAAGCAGCCCAGCTGGAGCAGATGAACCAACAACAACACCAAGTAACCGGCCAGCAACCATCAACAAGTTTAAATATGTTCCAGCTTAATTCAGAACAAATACTTAATTACTTCCGACGCCTAAAACCCTTTAACGGAGAAGAAGGC
>OY282641.1:80772299-80774799 GCA_958299015.1 Tetanocera ferruginea | reverse complement strand
ATAATAATAATAATAATAATAATAATAATAATAATAATAATAATAATAATAATAATAATAATAATAATAATAATAATAATAATAATAATAATAATAATAATAATAATAATAATAATAATAATAATAATAATAATAATAATAATAATAATAATAATAATAATAATAATAATAATAATAATAATAATAATAATAATAATAATAATAATAATAATAATAATAATAATAATAATAATAATAATAATAATAATAATAATAATAATAATAATAATAATAATAATAATAATAATAATAATAATAATAATAATAATAATAATAATAATAATAATAATAATAATAATAATAATAATAATAATAATAATAATAATAATAATAATAATAATAATAATAATAATAATAATAATAATAATAATAATAATAATAATAATAATAATAATAATAATAATAATAATAATAATAATAATAATAATAATAATAATAATAATAATAATAATAATAATAATAATAATAATAATAATAATACTAATAATAATAATAATAATAATAATAATAATAATAATAATAATAATAATAATAATAATAATAATAATAATAATAATAATAATAATAATAATAATAATAATAATAATAATAATAATAATAATAATAATAATAATAATAATAATAATAATAATAATAATAATAATAATAATAATAATAATAATAATAATAATAAATAATAATAATAATAATAATAATAATAATAATAATAATAATAATAATAATAATAATAATAATAATAATAATAATAATAATAATAATAATAATAATAATAATAATAATAATAATAATAATAATAATAATAATAATAATAATAATAATAATAATAATAATAATAATAATAATAATAATAATAATAATAATAATAATAATAATAATAATAATAATAATAATAATAATAATAATAATAATAATAATAATAATAATAATAATAATAATAATAATAATAATAATAATAATAATAATAATAATAATAATATAATAATAATAATAATAATAATAATAATAATAATAATAATAATAATAATAATAATAATAATAATAATAATAATAATAATAATAATAATAATAATAATAATAATAATAATAATATAATAATAATAATAATAATAATAATAATAATAATAATAATAATAATAATAATAATAATAATAATAATAATAATAATAATAATAATAATAATAATAATAATAATAATAATAATAATAATAATAATAATAATAATAATAATAATAATAATAATAATAATAATAATAATAATAATAATAATAATAATAATAATAATAATAATAATAATATAATAATAATAATAATAATAATAATAATAATAATAATAATAATAATAATAATAATAATAATAATAATAATAATAATAATAATAATAATAATAATAATAATAATAATAATAATAATAATAATAATAATATTAATAATAATAATAATAATAATAATAATAATAATAATAATAATAATAATAATAATAATAATAATAATAATAATAATAATAATAATAATAATAATAATAATAATAATAATAATAATAATAATAATAATAATAATAATAATAATAATAATAATAATAATAATAATAATAATAATAATAATAATAATAATAATAATAATAATAATAATAATAATAATAATAATAATAATAATAATAATAATAATAATAATAATAATAATAATAATAATAATAATAATAATAATAATAATAATAATAATAATAATAATAATAATAATAATAATAATAATAATAATAATAATAATAATAATAATAATAATAATAATAATAATAATAATAATAATAATAATAATAATAATAATAATAATAATAATAATAATAATAATAATAATAATAATAATAATAATAATAATAATAATAATAATAATAATAATAATAATAATAATAATAATAATAATAATAATAATAATAATAATAATAATAATAATAATAATAATAATAATAATAATAATAATAATAATAATAATAATAATAATAATAATAATAATAATAATAATAATAATAATAATAATAATAATAATAATAATAATAATAATAATAATAATAATAATAATAATAATAATAATAATAATAATAATAATAATAATAATAATAATAATAATAATAATAATAATAATAATAATAATAATAATAATAATAATAATAATAATAATAATAATAATAATAATAATAATAATAATAATAATAATAATAATAATAATAATAATAATAATAATAATAATAATAATAATAATAATAATAATAATAATAATAATAATAATAATAATAATAATAATAATAATAATAATAATAATAATAATAATAATAATAATAATAATAATAATAATAATAATAATAATAATAATAATAATAATAATAATAATAATAATAATAATAATAATAATAATAATAATAATAATAATAATAATAATAATAATAATAATAATAATAATAATAATAATA